>CAEGAF010131581.1:0-25880 GCA_903067075.1 Micropoecilia bifurca
GGTTTCCTCCCACAGTCCAAAAACATGACTGTCAGGTTGATTGGTCTGTCTAAATTGTCCCTAGGTGTGAGTGTGTGCGTGCATGGTTGTTTGTCCTGTGTGTCTCTGTGTTGCCCTGCGACAGACTGGCGACCTGTCCAGGACGTACCCTGCCTCTCGCCCGGAACGCCAGCTGGAGATAGGCACCAGCAACTCCCGACCCCGCTAAGGGACAAAGGTGCAAGAAAATGGATGGATGGATGGATGGATAAACAAACATCTGTGGGCCTGCTGCTTAACCCATTCCCTCATGGTGTTGGGCATGTTTGAATTAAAACAAAAACTTTAGGCTAGATGTGGAGACAAGCCTCATCCATCAATGTTGGCTGTACTGGATGATGAATGTCACCCAGTTTAGTTTGCCAGTCCCTACTAAAACATTACACCCTCACCATGATGCTGCCACCTCTGTACTTCATTAATGATTAACCCCCAACAAAGAACAAGTACATATATATTAAATGCATTTTGTTGCTCAGAATTGTAACACTAACCCATGTGAGTCTTAGATTTTGGTCTTGGCTGCAGTAGACATCAGAATGCATCAGTAAACCTACAGCTGCCATGTTTATGTTCCTGCTCTCAGGTTTGATTTGATTCTTTATTCGTCTAACTGAGGTTTATCTTCCAGTTACTGGGTCGCATTTCTCATTTATTGAGTCCATCCTGTCCCCTCCTGTGTGGCAAAGGAAGATATGGTTGCTGGTGTGTTTACTTTATTGGACTGTGTCAGCAGTGAAGCCCAGATAAAACTATTCTAAACATTAGCTGTGCTGCACAGTGCTAAGGAGGTTTTCTACTGACTGACAACACAGAACCACACAGCAGAAACGGTTTAGATATTGTATGCAATTTCATCTGTAGAAACATCAGTTGGGAACAAATGCATCAGTTCAATGTTCATGCCAGTGGAGAAGTTTTCATTCAGCTGGGGGACCATGAGCCTAAAACTCCTCAGCCTTATAAATATGAGAAGATGTTAAATATTCCCGATACGAAATGCTGCTGCAGACATAGCCATGTGTTGGTAAGAGAGAAGGCAGGTCAGAGGTCACCTCATCACCTGGGGCTGTTCTTTTCTGCCTTAAGCACAAAAACCATTAGTCGAGAGGCTGTGGCAGCTGGCCGACCACAGAAACCCATCAAAACCTCACGAGTCACACCATAACTGAGAACTGCCATGATGTCGTCATCCTCTCCTCCCACAGGCAGAAGTGATACTGCAGAATGCTATGGTCAGCTACTGGAAGAGACACACTCACCAGCGCAGGGAGAAGTTTCCCGCTTTCCTTCATTCTATGAATGACATCTTAAAAGCTATTTTGCAAAGAGTAACAACAGCCTTATAACCAGACACACATTTATTAAAGAATCATCTCTGCACCTGTGATCTTTGTGCCAAATGTCCCACGCTGCAGATGCACCAGAAGTAAACCTGAAACTTCATTTCCACAAAGAGCATTCCTCACTAGAAAAAAAAAGTTCCAATATTTGACTGGATTTTATGTGGAGAAACCAACACAAAGTAGAACAAAATCGTAAACAGATGAATTTATACGTCGCTTTCCAGTCATACCGACCCACATCTACCCACTCACAACAACACTGGACAACATAACTGTTGAACAGTGTTGTTGAGTTGCACGGGTTTTATTTAATGTCCCTAAATCAAGTGTATAACAAATTGTAGAAAACAAATTGTACAGCAAATCATAGTACAACAAATTGCCTTCAAAATAATCCAAGTAGCAATCTGAGTCCAAATGCAGTTCTGTTTATGAACTGAGGCTTGTTGATGTTTACAGTTTGCCACATAATGTGTGGCAAAAAGCTAACAGCACATCACCCTCAAAACATCCCTTCATCTGAAACATGGTGGTGGAAGCATGATGCTGTGGGGATGCTTTTGTTTAGCATGCTTAGGGACACTGGTTACAGTTTAAGGATGAAGCTAAAAATACTGTGCGTTTATTGGGCTGAGTGAATTGGATAAGCTATATGCTGACTGACCAACTGGTTGAACTGGAATCAGACTAGGAAAAAAAAATGTACATTATGCAACAGTGTATTGTTTTACCCCCTTAATCTATTAGTTATCACATAGCATCTACAGTGTTCACCAATATCAGTAAGCAATCTGATGAGCAGAGATATAATGGAAAGCAAACAATCATTAGCAGACAGTTCGTTCTGGGCCTGGTGCTGTGATGTCAGCAGCAGCAGCTTCACTACGACTCCACACTGATGGTCAGGTGAGGCAACAAGGAAGCTTTTGTTCTGCAGAAACAGACAGTCTAGTGTTAAAACTACCATCACTCACTACCTTTAATCTCTCTCACACGCGCACACACACACACACACTGAAGCAGCAGACTGAATACAGTAGAACAAGGGTTTTTGTCCACTTCATGCACATCTACACCTGATGTAATTTCATAAGTGCAACACACACTTATGAAATGAGTCTGAATGTCTCTGAAGACAGCACACAGGCACACCTCATTTCCTGTCGTCTCTTTTTTGCCGCAACCGTTGAGAGCAAAGCAGGGAATCGTACCTCCCAGGTGAGGCTTTGGCACGTATCCAACTCTCAACAGTTTTTGGTTCACATAACTACAGAAAGAATTGGTTGATGCCAATAGATTATGTTCATGTAGAGAAATTCAAATACATTTTCAGGTTCTCTTTTTCCCCCTCATTTGCATGGAACTGGATAGATTGCAAAATCCCATTTGCCAATGAATGCATGCTTAGTATTTGCTTATGATACTCAAGAAGCCTCACAAATCAAATAAGATCCATTAGTTAAGAAACATGTATTGAAGACATAAAACATCACTAATGTCTTTCACCTAAAAAAAGGGATGTGGTCCTTCTAGGCTGACTGGTAGAATTATTTACAATCAGAATCTAACAAGACTTTTTTCTTCCCCCACATTTAGACAGTTGCCGTCAGACTGCAGTTTTCTGGAAGGCAGATCTTCTCTCAGGCTGAAAAGTCTGGTTTATTCTTTAGCTTTGCATCATTATGACTAGTGAGCTGAAGAACCACACACACGCCAAATACCATTTCTCGTCTGCACTATTCCTAATCTTGCCTACATCATTGTTGTTGATACTCTACTTATTGTCGTTTTCTGTTCAACCTTTAGTCACTGGCCTTCCATCCTGGACCTGGTTGTATTGGAAGAATAGAGTAAAAAAAAAAAATGGGTGCATGCAAAATAAAAGCTCATGATGTCTCAAATCATTCGGGACGTTAAAGATTGGGTCTAGTTCGGTCTTCCAATTGAACAATGACAATAAGCTCACCAACAAATTAACTACAAATCAGTTTTGGATTTACCATCACTAAGCCTGTTCTCTGTCTCACAGAACAATTTTAGTTACCTCTGCAGGTAAAATTCCCAAAGCTATTGTGAGAAGATTGTTTTAGAAAAGCATTTGACTCAAGTCATATATTAAAGGGCAATTCTACCAAATACAGAAATGATATGTATGGAAGCATCTATCTAAATTAGACATTTGACATTTAGACAAATATTTTTGGGTACCCTGACTGACATAAGAAAGGCAAACTGTAGTTTGAGAAATATCTCTACAATGTTTGTGTATATCTGGTGTATAAAAAGGTTGTACTGGGCTTCAAGCATCATGAAGGGGATGTCAAACTCTAATCTGAAAAAAGGTGCACCTCCCAGGTGTTCCCGTGGATACAAAGCTGAATAAGATGGCGACCACATATGACCCAGAGTGGGTGGCTTCATTATCTAGTTCCGCCTCACAAACTGTCCCAACGCTGGCTGGGCTTCCTCCAGCAAACAGGAGAGAATCAGACCAATTCAGCAGTGATCACACCTGACACACACGCACTTTAATTCTCACATTCAACTAGATGGAATGGATGCGAGTGAAGAAAAAGTTTTATCATGGTTATTATAAATATAGAATGAGGAAAGTACAAATACCACACACCCCACATGCTTTTGTGTCAGTGACAGGAATAGACACTAATCTGGGAAGATGGCATTCCTCTCATACCTCCCTCTACTCGCTGCCTTACATATCTAGCAACCGAATGTTCAGTGGATACATGTGATGGAGGGAAGGCAACCTCAGAAAATACAACTGGAGAAAGAAACATGTAAAGTTATTACAGACTGCAGCTGCAGTATGTTTCTTCTTGCATTTATTTCTGACAAACTTAAGGCAGGTAAACCAAGACAGGCATTTGCTTACAAGCCGTTTATAACCATCTGATTAGATCTACACATTTATGCATATAACCTCTGCAATCTCTGCTAAAAGAGCATCAACCACAAAAAGTAGCTTTATTAAAAAATTTAAAGTCAAAACTAAAATTGAGTCAGTGACTTTCTGTATGGACGTAAATGGAGATTTGAGACCCTGAGAAATGAATTTGCCTGATGCATTTAGGTCAACACACCAGATGGAAACTGAGTGTGAAACAGATTTTTACTGAAACTTTTGGAGATAAATTTTCCCAGTCAGAATGGCAACAGGGGTTACACATGAGCTCACACACCATATTTAGCAGAAACATAATCAACAGTGAGACCTACGTGTGACATGACTGCTGATAGGAATCTCTCCCACTGCTGAATGACAGGATTTCACATTTTTAGTAGAACTTGTGAAACAAGGGCTGGGTCAAGTCAAACTGATTTAAACTCCCCAGCTACTTATAGGAATACATGTTCAGCTGCTTAAGACAAACAGTGAGTCAACCAACCACAGGAATGTAGATGTTGTCGAGATGACTAGCTGAAGTTCAAAAAGCATCCGAATGTAGAAGAAAGAGGATTTAACCGTCTGGACATAATGTTGCATGAATGAAAGTTTGTTCTAGATAGACTGTCATGGAATTCAAAACTGCTTCAGAAACGTTAGACGACACCAACTGCCATCCCTGACAGACGAGAACAGGAAGCTGGGGACAGTGGTGACCAGCTTCCTGTCACTGAACACTGATGTGTTTTGTCTTGTGGATCGCCGGCTCGATTCCCGGTCTGCCCGCCCTCGCCGTTTCTGTCCCTGGGCAAGACACTTCACCCACCCTGCCAGCTGGTGTTGGTCAGAAGGGCTGATGGTGCAACATTTGCAGCCTTTCTTCTGTCAGCCTGCACCAGGGCAGCTGCGGCTACTATAAAGTAGCTGACCATCATCAGCATGTGGATGAGCCCGTTGAGATTTCAGTCGGAGACATAAAGGGCTTTAATACATAAAACAGATAATTATTATTAACTGAGACTTCTAATTGTACTGGCTCTCTAAAATATTATTGATTTTGCCATTATTAAGCAATATTGTCCTGATACATTTTTGGTCAACTAGTCTCAGCTGGCCATGATGGCACAGTCTGGAATTGTTGCAGAAGATTTCTCATGCCTACTTCAGGCACGGTAATGCACCATGTCACAAAGCTCAATCCATCTCCCAACTGTTTTATTTAACATCACAGTCAGTTCACTGTATTTCCATGTTACTTCATAGTAACCAGATCTCAATCCAACATGGCCTCTTTGGGATGTGGTGGAATGGGACATGCTTACCATGCTAACAGCTACTGCCACAACTGTGTGACACTAAATATCAGCAATTGACAAAAATCTACCAAAATAAAAAAAAAAAAACAAAGATTTGATTTATTATAAACTGCAAAGTCTAAGCTTCTGGCCTTACTTAACTCAGACTCATTTTTAATGCTGCAGGCTGGTTCACACATACACTCACCAAGTCTGGCGAGTGTTAATCAGTGTAAAGTTCAGTGCAACAAATTCTATCTGAATCTTCCTACTAACTTCTAGGAGAAAGCTGTGCTCTGCTTGATGACGAAAGAAAAGGCAAAGGCAAAGCTGTGAAGGAGAAGTTCTTGTGGTCAGAAATGATACTTTGTGACAGGACTCTAATAAACAGCCTTCATGGAAACTCGTATTACAGGAAACAAGTTTCAGATTTTAAAAAACAAAAAGGGGAATTTACTTTTAAACTTTGAGTCCAAGTTAGCAGCAGGGATTGCATCCTGGATGATTGAATATTTAATATTTTACAGGGTTTTTATGGATATACAACACCTCTGCTGATAAAGCTGACTGATCAAGGCCCTTGTTAAGGAAAGTAAAAAACTAAATGTGGCCCAGTTCCCAATGTTTGGGTGTGTGACCAGCACATCTTCGAAAAACATTCTTGTTTGAGAAGCAAAGTCCAATCAGAATCTGATGATTCCAGGGTTAAACTACCGCTTACATGCCAGTGGATTAGCCACTTTAAAGTCTGTTGATTTACAAATCAGGAAGACAAAACTATCCTCTGATTCTTTGCTGCTTTTGTAAGATTCAAGGGTGAAACAATAACTGAGCATCAGCAAGTGTGACTACTCTAAATTTTTAGCTTTAGCAGATTGGAAGCAGGAGGAGAGGCGCCATCGATTACATCAGAGAGACAATTGTTGCTCCACATAAATCAGGGAAGGAATTTCAGGGCCATTTCCAAACTCTCAAGTTAATCATTTTACAGTGGGAGAGGTTAGGAAGGGAAAAGCATTTAAGACTGTATCATAATGAGCTATACTCAGAAACTGCAAAAATTGCAAGACCATTTCAAGCCTCCATCACAAAACACATTAAGGAAGGAGTCAGATGTCTCCTCGTCATCAGTGTTGTCTATTAAGGACCAAAGCAGCGAGTGGGACGAATAAAACCTGCCACTGTTTGGCCTGGAGTTAGTTAATCTGGAAGTAGTTTCTGCTAACAATCAACCTGTGTAAAGGTTATCTGACCTCCAGCTCAGGGTGTGATGTAGTGATAAGTCACTGGTTGGTCAGGGAGTTTGATAAACACACCACATGTAATGCATCACACTCATTCTTTCGACCCAGGAACACATGGAATGTAAAGTTTCCAAAGACAGAGGTGATAAGAGTTGTTCTTCAAGTGCTTGCAAATAAAACTGAAAGCATCTCACACCACTGATGTGTTTCACCCTTTAGACTAGCAGGCGTCACACCAGGTGAGTCAACCTGGCTTAGTTCTTCTCAGACGGGTTCATTATGCAGAGGTTTTGTTTTTAAGGGAAGCTGCTGAGTCTGACGACATCAGATTATTACATAGAAAAATACACATAGTGTTTGACTAAAAGGGCTCATCTTGCTTTAATGCTATGTGGGGGTACAATTTATTTTTTATAAAGTTGAATCAGTCAACAATATGACATCTGGAACCATGTGGTATGGATAGATGAGCCAGCAAGGAGATGCTTAGCCAGTAGGAACTCGTTCTTCTACTGTATAGGTAAAAACAATTTGTTCTTCAGATGTAACAAACACTAAAATTTGAGCATGATTGTTCAATTGGTTTAATTATTATTGCCAAAACTTTATTGCTTTAAGGATCTTTACAAGTGAACTGGTTTTGGGCGTATAGAGACCCGAGTTACATTAAGAACAGTTTCATAGAAACCAGTCAAACCTGTTCATGTACATACCAAGCAATACTTTACACACACTGCTAACATGAAGACAAAGTCCACAGTCTGTCCTTACATGGAGCAGAGTTGACCTTTGGCTACGACCTGAATAACAGTGCTTCCATACAAATATACACAAACACACACTTTCTGTTCATTTCACCAACTGTACTGTACTGAGTGTTTCTCAGCTCCTTTTCCTCTGTGGGAGTTTATGAAAACTGGGGAAGCATATACAGAATTAGACTGTACCAATAACACAGGTCAGTCTTTACTGCACTAAGCACAGCACTGTGGCTGGTGGAACAGGTTCATTCATTTTATGTTGCATTCATTCACTGAAAATAGTCTATAGGTGGTGTAAAATTATCTTCCTCATGCACACACATATCCAGAAAAACATCAGCAGTACAGAAAGAAAGGTCTCGTTTCTGTCAGCCAATATGTTTGTGGCGTTCTTTTAATGATTTGAGCTTCCATAAAAACAGTGTGGGGCTGTCTTTCTAAATGCAAATGATCCAGAAAGCAAGGGAGGTTCTCACTCCACCTGCCTGAATCACCAGGAGGCTAAAAAAGCTAGATTAATTCCCACAAAGGAAAGCCTTCAGCTAGAAGAGATCTTGGTCTGAAGTGTCAACAGCTTTGAATATGTTCTGACCGCCATCAAAGTCAGAGGAATTCACTGGTATAGTATTAAATATAGCTACACCTGAAAACGAGCCAGCTAATTCCTTTCATTCCCAATCTGTCAGGTTTTCTTTTGTGGCCTCGGAACTATAAATCAAAAAAAAAAAAAAACAGAGCCAAAGCAAACTAATCCATCCCAACCAACCTGTTCAGGCATTAAGGTAATGCCACCTTAAACTTAAAGTATTGCTTTGGGTGTGGTGAAATGCGGCTCTCTCGCTGCACACCGTTTTGCACGTCAGAGCTAAACACGACATCAGTGACACTGAGGCAAACTCCTTTTAATCACTATCCTAATGCGCCAAAACAGTTTGATATTGGGTGTTTTTTTGGCTGTATAAATAGAACTTTTGTCGCGTTTGATTTTTGTCAGTCTTGTCAAAAAAAACTAATCCACAGATAATGAACAGCAGATTGGTAGCACATGTCTTGCTGCTGTCTGCAGATAGACTGTGATTGAGAAACTCACTGAAGGTTACTATAAGAAGTCCAAGAAAGCCAGTTCAAGTGCCTAAGGCTGTGTCACAACACACACGGCATGTGGAGGAGCAGGCTGAACTGCAGGAAAAAACAGATTGCTCAATGCAGCATCTAATTCTCCAATAACTGACAGTGTCTGCCTGTGTTGCGTCTGTGTGACACAGCTTCCCGTTTAACACATTTTCCATTCAAATTTCTCTTCACTGGAGCCATGGCTATTTATAGAAGAAGAAAACAGTTTCATCAGTTTGATCACTTCATTCAGTCACACACATTTTCAAGCTTAAAGCTCTCTTAGAAACTTGTTCTACACATCAATCCTCACACACAGAAAATAAACTTTAAACACAAAGACAAGCCAACACACAGACTCCTCTTGTCCCACCTGAGCAGCAGCAGCAGCACCGGTCCAGGAACCATCCACAGCAACGCTGGGCCTGCTTCATCCTTAAGCACACATCCTACATACACACCTTTCTCCTCACACCTACACACACGCGCTCTGACCAGTTTGGGTTGAACACAGGTTGATTAGAGGTGTGTGTGCATGGCAGGAATGTCCACTCCACACTGCTGTGATCCAGAGAGAGCAAGAGATGGCAGTTGAGGCTGGAGGAGGAGCCTGAAACCTTTCTGCCCCTCCCTCCCGCCTCCGTCCCACCGTCTCAGACACACTTCACTTCTCTGGAACAGAAGTCACTGTTAATTACTGTGGAGGCCTTCTCTGTGTGCGTGTGTGTGTGTGTAGAGCAGGGACTGCAGTTAAAACGCTGTGTGTGGCTTCTATTAAGCTCCTCTTCTCAGAACGTCCCTGGCTTGTCCTTTTTGTTGAAGATCTCTGCCCTCATTCTGTTTGTTAGCTGCAGCAACTCCATCAAAAGGAAATATTTTAGGGTTCAGAAACAGAAATGTTTCCTTTATAACTGTGACGGTTGAACTCCACCAGGATCTCTTGAATCCAAGCAACAGGGCTAATTCAGGATTCACATATTTGAGCCATGATATAAAATGTTGACCTTTGTTTTTAGGTTGAATATAGGGACAGTTTACTATGGTATCTTCTCAGATAAAATAGACCTATACACATTTATATATGCAAACCCCCCAGAACTTTAGAAGGTTATCCTGCTCTCATGAAGTAGGTTTAGCATTGGCATAAAAATAACTGACACTCAAGTGAGAGGAAGGAGTTAACTGGGTCTGCTTTGACTGGTCCAACACTTGAGGAAAAAAACAAAAAAAAATTTGCTTTAGTGACAATACTTCCATATTTTCTTATTTTAGACATTTTATAACAAGGCTAAATTGCTGACTAGGGAATACACACTTATCTGCTTTTTTAGAAATTTAAAATATTAGTGTATTTAGCCAATATTTCCTAAAGATACTAGTCCTTTCTCTGAACTATTATAAAGTAACAGTTAAAGCACAGCAACAGGTCTACATAAGCGCTAATATGTTGTTTTTAGTGACATAATAAAGACTATTGGTCACCCAGCAATGGCTGCTTCCTCGTGTGAAGCTATATCCATTCTGAAGCTAGCTAATGAACTGATTAATGACTAGCACCAGTAAGTTGGTAGCCAACAAACGAGAAGGAGACCATTTCCTTGTGTTACCACTGGAGACTAGCATGTCTAGGTTGGTCACAAACTGGTGGATCATCCTTTCAAATGCTAATGGCAGCCTGTCCAGGGCTAAAGCTAGCCTATCTTAGGCTAATCGCCACCATAGGCATGCGAGTGTCCAGCCTCTCCAAAGCCAATGCAAGTATCAACGCCAGTTGACAAATGATCAGTTCAGACCTTGGAATGGATATAGCATCCTGCGATGAGGAAGTAGTCACTGTTGCGTGTGCAAGTCTTAATTGTGGCACTAAATTCATGCCATACTTTTACCCATATTTTTGACCCAAAAGTATTTATTAGAGGACACCTTGATAAACCTTACTCTTCACTCTCTGCATACATACATTATTTACAGCCATGGCTCCACTAACCTACAGCTAGCCAACTAGCTGCCTACTCAGACTGTAGGCAGCTAATGTTGGGGTTAGAATTCTTGTGTTGGTAATAGACGGACACTTAGCTCAGGCGTCAAAATTGGATGTATAGTTTTATGTATAATTTTACATAATCTAGAAATAGTTTATGTAAAGGGAAATTGTAAATATCTGTTTTGGTAGAGGTACATGTATAGATTTTTTTTCTTTTATGTAGATATAATTCGGTTGAACTCAAGTAAGAAAAGCTGTAGTTCTACTTCAACTAATGGGGATGTTTATAAACAAATGAATAAATGCTAGATATTTCTGTTATTACTTTGGGAATCGAGCGGATTTTTCTTACACCTCGAAAAGACAAACTTCAAAACTACAGCCACCTGTTAATGTCTGTTCTAATGCAGGGGTGGATGTTCAAAGTCTACAATATATTGTTGAAAAACTTTATCACAGTTGTAAATCATTAATTTGTGTCTAATTAGATAAGGTATCAGAAAAGTGCTGAGTACACATTCAGACTACAAAAACACCTTTTAGTTAAGATTTTGACACAATATGCACATCTGCTCCACCCTGAGGAACGCTGATCATTTTCTCAAGAAATTCTATCATGTCCATGAATATGTATTAACAGTCCAGCCTGCTTCTCTGGGGCAGAGGAAAGCATGTTTACTATACTATACCATCTTGGTCAGTAAAGTACTGGTAAAATGATTTTACCCGACTCCACTGATTTGAACCACCTATCCTCATAAATGAGGATAGGTGGTTCCTGAGGTGAATTATGGGCTGTGAGCCTCTGCAGAGCCCTTTTGATGCAGAGAGAAGGCAGTTCTACTTCAAGCTTCACACCCATCTCTAACAGGGAGAACAGCTAACCAACAGATGAAGCTTATTTTATTCGCTTGTATCCAGAACCTTGTTTATGTGCTCATGATCCATGCCTCGTGACCATAAAAATCAAGAGCTTTGCTTTTTGAATCAGATTGCTCATCACCACATCAGGCTTGGGCAAAGCCCGTATTACAGCAGACAAAGCCCTAATCTGTCTCCTGCTCCTTCCTGCCACAACTCGTGAACAAGACGCACATACAGTTTAACTTTTCCACTTTGAGCAGAGACTCACTCAAAACCCTGAGGGATAGGTGGAATGTTTTTAAGGTTTATATTCTGCTGCATAACACCCCAGTGCACACTGACAGTCGTGGACAGAAGACCGCAAGGCCCAAAGTCACATTTTATGCAAATCCCCAACATCAGGTTCACAAAGCAGAAAGCCAACCCTTCACACACTTCCTTGACATCGTGTCCTTGACCACCCCTTCCAAAAAAAGTCTCAGCAACCCTGAAGAGTAAAGATCTCCTCATACAGAAACAAATTTAATGCAAATGTATATTCAAATTTATTTCAACCCAATATTGTTAGTCAGGTTAAAAGCTATTTACAGTTAGGTCCAACATAAATAATGATGCCAGCAGATTTAGATTTATAATAGTTTTCATTCCAACAAGGAGTTATTGTCTGATATAAAATTAAAGTACAACCTCTTTAAGTGCAATAAAACAATATAAAGGGAGTGTCAATAATGATACCAGAAGGCTGAATCATCACTTTGCTGCAGCCCTCCATCCAGACTAAACATGGAGACGGTGCAGAAAAACAACTGTTAACAAAAGCACCTGCAGCAGATCCAGGATCAGAAGGAACAACAACCTGCCATGACAGCAGCACAAGCAAACTGAATTCATTCTTTAAATTCACCAACTTTTTTCCTCTTCAATAAAAGTGTAATTACCGAGCTCTGAGTTCCTGTGCACCAGAGAGTATTGGATTACAGCAGACTTGACGACTGCTTTCAGCCTAGCTGCTGGTCCTCCAGCAGGGGGAACAGATCGCGGTGAGCTCTGCTGCAGCAGATCAGGAAACACGCGAGGACATAGCCTAGATAGAGAGTTTCAGCAGCGCCGTTTCACTGCAGTGTCCCATTTTATTCACCTTCCACTTCTGATGACGCTCCTCAGCAGGAAGTGGCAAACATTAGGTGTGAATGCTTGGACTGCAGCTTTCCTTACCGCAGTCTCATGACTAAAGTAAGAGGCAGAAACTCAGACAGGCAAACAACATCAACAGTTACAAACCTCCCTGACTTCATCCGTCAGCCAGTTTGACTAATCCAGCCCTGCCGTCAAACAAGTACAGCTGTATTGCATCTGGCTTTATTCTTGCTCCCATTATAAATGCAGGCAGAATCTTTTTGTAGATTTTAAACATTTTCTTGTTTCTTTATTTCATATTTTCCACTAGTGGAAAAGCTGCTAAAAGAAATGGAAGCTTTTCAGCCTGAGGATGTGAAGAACAAGGATTAAAGACATACCGTTTAATCCGTCTCATTCTTCCTTTCACTTCACTTTAGAGTTTCACAGTCTTTCAGAGAGGACAAGGAGACCTACTTTATGAAGCAGTCACAAGACACCTGCTGCCCAGCTACACATACACACACGCATACACAAACACACGTACATGTCTGAGCCTAAAGAAGAGTTTTGGTTAGTGTTTTTAGGATAAGTTACTGAAGTGTTACAATGCCATTAGTCATGGAATGGTTGTAAACACAGAGGTCAAATAGAAGACATCTCACCACTTTTAGAGTGTCTGTGAGCTTTTCTAAGCATAATGGCTGCTGTTATTCCACCTGCAATCTCCACTGACACAAGGTAACCACATCATCGACAAAAGCAAGAAACAATACAACTCTGGCAGGTAAGTCAGTTGATCTTAACCTGTGTGTGTGTGTGTTGGTGTCAAGAAGTTTTCATCTCCTGCAATGTCAAATATTGACCTGTTAAACCCATAGCCCATCTAGAGCAAGGCCTGTTAAACCACAAAAACAACTGGGTCTGGCAGGGAGAATGTTCAGAGCAGCTTGGTTCAAAGTCAGAAATACTGCATGTCTGATAAAGTCCTGATAAAATGAGGGATGGACCTGATCATTACATCTCAGGACGGAGCAGTTAGTTTCATCAACAGCCTTACTTTGGTTCTGTAAAGCACAGCCAGTATGACAAAGTCAGCTATTTATCACCTGAAGAACATGGATGAATAAATTCATGGATAAATGCAATTTTTTGTTGCAATGATCACTAGAGCAGCGTCTTCTCAGGTCTGCCTAAAAAATAATTCAATTGCAATTACAGTTGATCCAGAATGCTGCTACTGCTGCTTTTGTTCTCACTAAAACCAGGAAGACAGAGGACATCACCCAGTTCTAAAGTCCATACACTCAGAGAATAGACTTCAAGATACTGTTAGTTTATGAATCACTGAACGGCTTAACACAACAATATATTAAAGATTTGCTAGATTTTTATCAACCTTCCAGACCAATCGGGTGTCCTGGTTCTGACTCTGCATCCCCAAGGCCAAACATGGAGAACCAGCATTCAGCTTCATCATAAATCTGGGATAGGCTTTCAGAAAACTGCAAAACATCTGCAACACCGATCTTCATTAAAACAAGAATAAAACTCACATGTTCAGAGTTGATTTTGGACCATAATAAATAAAACACTAACCAACATATTTAATGTGTGTTGATGATTTTCATGACAGCACTTGACAAAATGTAATGTTTCTGGTTTCTCAATAAATTTTTATGACTTTTTACTTTTGTGGTTTTTAAGATGAAACACTTTGAACTGCCTTATTGCTAAAATGTGCTATACAAATCAACTTGATTGATTGATACAGTGTGTGTCCTGATGCTTCCCGGCCTTCTAAATGAAACACGCAATGGTGGGATTCAACGCAGCTCAACAGGACCATCTGCAGGACAAATGCAGCCAATACAACAGGAAGGACAGAAGAAAAAACCAGTGTACAGTGGTAACCATAGAAACTATTGTGGTAGATGGACACTGTTCACTCCCCAGTAATAAAATGTCAGAAGCAGACCCTTTAAGTCTTACAGCATTTATGACTGCATCTCATTGGGTGGCATGCATTTGGGTAACATCCAATAGAATAGGCATTTCATTTTGTTGAAATCTGAGGAATTCAGAAGGCAACCCATTTCTATTTTGTGGAGAAGAGTCATCCTTCTGAAAGAGGACAAGGGAACAGGAAATTCTAAATAAAAATTTACCTGCACTTTTAACAAACCACCAGCAGGAAAAAGTACAGCTCAGTTCTTCAATGTTGATTGTCCAAAAGACAAACTGAATGCAGTAGTTCATAGAAATGTGATCATTTTGTCTCTAAAAGACGTTTGACATAAAACATACCAGGTTGTTGCCGGATGCTTTGCACATTCTGAGCACCGCTGCTAGCAGGCCGTGAGCAGGACTCTCCTGATAAATGGTGAGGAACCGTTCCTACCTTTCCCTGAGCTGAAGAAGCAGTCCATCTCAACACTGGACCGAGAGTGAGAGACGCAGAGAGCCGAGCTGGGGACCAGCCCCTCCTGAGGCGGGCTGCGCTCGGTGGTCCGCACCAGACACCAGCCGGGCCGCTCTGTGGGCCGCTCCAACAGCTCTACAGTCTGGCCTGCAGTGGACACAAGAGAGATGGTTCTCTGACTTTAACTTCATTGGAAACCGATTCCTAGGAGGAAGGTGTGAGCGGGTCTCACCTGTGGTGATGGACAGTTCTGTGCTGCATCCTGCTGTGAAGTCCTGGAGAACCACGGTCAGCTCACACCCACCAGAGAGCTGCAAACGGAGAGAAACCACACGTCACACACAGCCTGCAGAGCAAGCACCTGTTCCGCCAACTGGGTCTGGGTCAGAGAGAGATCCAGAATTTAGAAACAGACAGCTTCATGCAGCAGCAGAAACAGCTTCACTACAACAGAGGATCCCTCTTCTCCAAGCATGAGAAGTTTGTGTTGAGAGGTGCATGCTCTGCATTATTAGGCTCACAATAATAGTAAACGGTTTAGAAAGAGATTCTGCAACAACTCAACAGGCTGACCTCCAGCCCAAAAACACTGCCAAGCCAAGACCACCAAAACACTCAACTCTAAGATTCAGAAGTTGTCATTTTTTTTAATGCCCACTATAAGATGCAGAGCCTTTTGCTGACTAATTTCAGTTTCCTAAAGATCTTATCTACCAATTCTGATTGGGACTAGTTTTTATTTATATTAAACATTTAAGCCATTAAAGAACAAATGTAAGTTCTTTTATAGAGGTAGCCATTTTCTAATCCAACACAAGAAGAAATTTAAAGGATTATCATGGTGTTGTGGTTGAGCGGTGCAGTGTTGGGGTATTGTTAATTGGGATGTCAGCTGTACTGTTCAAGTATTAACCCCTCAACTGTCTCTTCCAAAATGCTACATGTTATCCAAAGGTTTGGCTTCCTCATGACATCTGTTGTGTAAACTCCTCTAAAGCTCAATTTTTAATGTTTTCACTGATACAGATTTTGAATGATTGTCTTGGCACAACTGTTTGTAGTGACTTGAGCAGAAGTAAAATTGAATACAGTTGCATGTCATACCAAACAACTGAGTATTACTTTGTACTTCTGGTTTTACTGGATTTCAGTCTGCCACTCGGCTAATACCCATTTTCAAATGATCAATACAGGACACCCAAACAAAGCTAAATCTGAGGAGGATATAATCTGGTTTTTACAGACTACATTGCCACTGGCATTTAGGGTAAAAATTAATATAAGCGCAAAGCATTGGGCCAGGCCTGACCACAACAACTCCACCCAAATATAATAAGGCTTTAGGCCCATCAATTTGTAAAAAAGTTTCCATGTCTAATGAGTCTAATTGTGGAACCAGTCTTCAACAGAACAGCACACAGCCAAGGACTAGCATGTGCTCACTGTGACCTCTGCAACCCACGTTAATGTTTAGCCCCGAGGAGAAGGAAGGTGAAGCACTCAAAGTCCTCATAAGCTGTGCATCACCGCGTCAGCTTCATGGCATTGACGTATGCTGGTCTTTAGCCACATTATCCTGGGAAACAACACACACACACACACACACACAGATGCCAGCCCTCAGTAATTACACATCAGTCACATTAACAGACTGATCAGGCAGTCAGCCTGGATAACTTGAAATCTAACAAACCCCACCATTTATTCATCAGTCTGTGTAGACAGAGCAAAACTGTTTCATCACCCATCAATAAGACTTGGACTGTTAAAAAAGAAATATTTGACTGACTGATGACACTTTAAATATTAAATATATTGTGTCTGATAGTGAATCAAATTAATTAGATATGAGTCATGAAACAACCAGTGAGGACTGCAGAACTGCTTAAATCAGACTACAGGAGAACTAACGGGAGATGTTCCAGAACCTTGTCCGTCAACATAAAATCTCTACAAATTCTTCTCTTTATGTTTCAGCCAACATAAAAGGAGCACAGCACATCTTTCAGACAAACAGATGAATAAACTGGACAAACTGCTACAAAGTGTAAGTATCACCCAGGTTCAATTGAGGCGAAGTAATTGTCCTCCATTTGTTCCATTTTCTCTGTTTTGGAAAATGTTAGGTGCTGTGTGAGTGTATGTGTGTACACCATAGTGTGAGCTGGGCTTAAGAGCTCCTAGCAACAAAGACTGTTGTTTCTATAAAGGTGCAGGTGAACTTCTACCTGACAGATGGACACACACACACACACACACACACACACACACACACACACACACACACACACACACACACACACACACACACACACACGTTTTCAGTCCTTCTGGCTGATTAAAGCTCAGTTCTGGTCAGCTCCTATTAGCTGCAGGTAACAAAATTGTCCCTGCACATTTTCATATCAAATTTCAAAATGTTTTTTTTGGCTTGAATTTTTAGTTCCATCTCGGTTCACTTGAAGCTTTTATATAAAGCATAAATACAAAAGTTCAGTTTGAACATAGTAAAGACTTTACTGCAGTGATCTGGCCTGAAACGCCACTGACTGCATGACATGAAATAATGGACAAAGGTCAACATCTAATGGAAAAAGGAATAAGCACTTATTTTTATTAGACTTCCAGAGTTCTCAGGTAGGCATGTACTGCAGGTGGATAGGTAGGTTTAGAGTTGGGGTAGGTTAAGGGTTGGTTGATAGATCAGTAGCAAGTCAGTCATGCCACAAATCTAAAGCTCTGCTAATCCACCTCATTTACCTTTACTGCTCCCCTTTAAAGCTCGTCTGGCTGTTTGGTTAGCAAGCTGGACGCAGAGATGGATATGATCCTCACCCATCCTGCTCTGTACCCATGAAACTTCATCAGGTCCTCTTCGATTTGGGGTCAACGTTCACATATTTGAGCTTGAGATGATAAGCCGCACTTGCAAAAATAATAGCCTGTTGCCATAGTTAAGCATCATAACTGTCTGAAAGTTTAAATCAAGACCAAACATCCTTCCAGCTGCACAGCATCCAGAACCAGAGCCTCAGAACCCAACATGCAACGGCTCAACCAAAGACATTATGAACAAAAGTAAAAAAAAAAACCAATCAGAACTAACTTAGCAGAGCCACTACCGCCCTGTAGTGGCGGTAGTGGTACAGGGCGATCAAAATTACAATTAATCTTGTAATTTTTTGGGAGATGACCTTAAGAGCCAGTTTTGCCCCGTAATGAACTCTTAAAACCCAGAAGTGTCAGCTAAATATTTATATTTACCATATAGTTGAAGGTAAACCGTTTCAGAAGTGAGGTCCTCTGAATGAGAAGTAACTTTATCAAATGATTTTTTTTGTATTTTACAGGTTTAGAGTCTCCATTAACTACAACTCCAATTGCACAACTTGCACAACATTCTCTTCACCAGCTCTGGGACAAGACTGTTTATACATATAAAAGACTATTTTAAACAAGAAAAAAATTATAAAATTGTGAAGGCCTAAAAGATTGCCTTTCTTCAGTATTTTGAACTGGTGCCACTTCATTGGCTTTCAGTCTAAGACTACAGTAAGTGCCTTTTAAAGCACATTGAAGATGTCTTGTTGCTTTAGCTCTGTGACCAACTTCCACCTCCACCATGTTTTCAGACTGATCAGACTGGCTTGCTTTGTTTGAGAGAGTCATATGACCCTGCTCTGCTCACTCCAAACGTGTGCGCACATGAAAGCTTGTGACGGTCACATGTTTCAGAAGAAAACACAGTGATGACAACCTGTATGACTTCAGTGTCATTTACTGATGAGATTTATTTTTAATAGATATTCTGGTGCAGTGAACACGCCTAATAAAATTGTGTGAATCTTTGAAAACTTATTACCCAGTCTTCGGATGTTTTCATTTCCTTTTATCTGAACAAATAGACAGAAACACTTGCAATATTCAACATGATAAATATGTATTTTTCTGACAAAGAATTTATTACACGTTAAGATGTTTTGAAAAAAATCTTTGACATAAAATAAAGGCTTTTTGTTGTAAAGATTGTTTAATGTCCTATTGATCTCTAACAATTTTCAGGTGTAACCCAGTTAGTAAGCTTTGAAGTCAGGTCAGTAACTCTGGTAAGATATGAGAAAGGAAAACTGAAAACTTGTATTGTTCTTGCTCTTTCACCTCACTTCTACGCTTTAATCCAATAGATGTGCTAGTAGATAACTTCCACTCTAAAATTTCAGATATCATTAATTCTATTGCTCCAATTGAAGTGAAGGTCGTTTCTGGTAGGAACAAGTCTCTATGGAGATGTGTGCAAACAGATCTGCAAGAAACCTGTCATAGGGCTGAAAATGAACGGTATAAAACTCAACGTCACGTTTATTATAAAATCTATACATCACTCAACATCACTTAAGATTAAAAACATTTTTTTGCACTTCAGTCAAATCAGTGGATCTTCGAACAGGCTGTGGAATGCTGGTCACATTCAAAGATTACCTAAAGTAGACCCAAGCAGGTTCTTGGGGCATCTCAGACATTCACAGAATCCTCATGAATGCTTACATTTTGACACAGACAGTAGACCTGGAACTTTAACATTTGCTTATTTAAAATGACAATACCATTTGATTTAATCCCACCATCTGGGGACACAGACTGTGGGATTCACACCCTTGGCCTTGAGCCTATTTTAATGCCTCAATTATAAACTTATGGCTTGGGAAACCCTGCTCCCAGTTAGGGTTCAGAGTTTAATAGAGGCGTTTTAGAAAGACCAACTTACCAAACTCGGTTACACTGATCCTGAATGACAAAATGAATTAGACTTGGGCAAGAATTTGACTAAGACTAGATTAAGTATAGATGCATTTAAACACAAAATGAGCTGGATCCTAATTGACTTTAGTGCAGCTAACTGAATAGGTTCCTACTAAATCAGATCAATATTATTGGCTTATATTGCAGTGAAGGTATGACAGACAAGGTTCACCAAAAATGAAAAGGAGCTTTAGTGAATATTAATAAAAACCATCTACCAGCCGTCATATGACCTCTCTAACCCACACAAACACACTAAGGTTTCTGAGAATAATTCAGTGCTCCAGCAGCTTCAGGTTTCTAGTCAATGTGAGGAATAAGAGCTGACATCCAGCAGGTCTGGCCATATTTACTGACATGGTGGGATTTTACGTTCTCTGGAGGCATCATTTGTATACAGACTTCGGATAACCAAAATCACAAAGAATGAAGAGTGACAATCCACTAAGCAACTAAAGACTCAAGTTGATTAATTTAAGGTGCAATACCATGTCAATGATGCCAAAAACAGCCATCTAGGTAAGTCACACAAAAGGTGTTGAATGTAAGGCATGCTTACATTTGGATGTTCACCATGCGTCTTAAAACTGAAAAAAACAGCATGGGACAATCCCCCCAGGTACTGAAGTGAAAATATAGTGTACATCCAATCACCAGGTTCTGTTTAGACATTTCGGTGGTGAACCGAGTTAAGCTGATCGTCTACAGCTCCACAATGGACCTGTTGGGGTGAAGTCTGTACAGAACAAACAGTGCCAACCCGAATATCAGAAACACACCAGCAGCTTAACTTTACCCTCCATGTATTTGCAGTCACATGTTCACCAGTACGGTGCCATAAACATTCAGAGATGTCGTGATCAGAGTGTCCCAACTCTGAATTATAAAGCCCGTTTCAGCAGTTAGCCTGCAGACGAGCCCCTCTCTAAACCGCCTCTGATCTGCCACATATCACAGATTATATAATATTGCACGTCAGTTTTAAAGCGGCATTGTAAAAACCGAAGGGCGTGTGGAGTGGAACTATGCATGGCTGATAAAGAGTTTCACATTGAGTGTCAGACTCTGTAAAGGGTTTGGCATAAACGGAAGGAAACCCGCTGGCTGACGTCGACTGAGCTGCTCTCATTTCAGCACGATGATCCACCATATTTCTCATGTGTTTTTACTATAAATCTGACAGCCAGCTGGTCACACAAGCCATTTGTAATAAAAATCTTACATTTAAAACTCATGTTTCAGACACTAGGTGTGCAAAGTTCTGGGTCTTAAATGCATCAGTTTCCATGCCCTGACATGGATAAGCTTCAATCCAGTTAATGAGGTGATTTATTATTATTTTTAGAAGAATGCAGTTATTCTCACATATTGTTTAACAGAAAGCTACAAGTAGCATCAACCAGGGGGTGGAGCCTGGGTAGGAGCATGTCATAAACAATAAAAAGACGAAGGTAAAGACGAGCTGATAAGATGGGGGTCAGACACTGGGTACATGTTTCCAACAACTTTCACGGCTCATGAAAATTAATCTATTCAAAGCCATTTCCAGGTTTCTGTACTGTGTAAAAAGTAAAATAAAAAACATAAAACAAAACCATCCAGGAAGAAAAACTTTTCCACTAGTCACCTTTCCTATACGAGTCAGTGGGCAAATTTTTTTTAAAGCAAACACAATGTGAAAATATGAAAAACGATACAACAATGTCTGAATTGATTTCAAAATTCATGTTTCAGACACTAGGCGTTGAGGTTAAACAACGACAGTGTGCTAAGCAGTGTGAATGAAATGGCAGCATGATGGATTATATACAGGTATTCATAATATTCATAACCTTTGAACCTTTTCACATTACAAGCTCAAGCTTCACTGCATTCATTGGGGTTTTATAGGTTAGAAGCATAAAGAGTACTGCTGCATAGGAAAATAATTGTTTAAGATGTTTTTTTTTGTTTTTTTTACCAAAATAACCCCCCAAAATTTAAATGCGAGGCGTGGATTTGTGGCGAGTCACCCAGAGTCAATACTTTGGGGTCTCCTTCTCCCACACGTCTGCTTTGTGGTCTACACTGGAAACAGGACTTTAACAGCGACTTTATTCCTGCAAATCCTAGTTGTCCTGTTGACAAATGCTTCCCTCTGAAGCATCTGTCAACAGGACAACTATGCCAGATGTTTCTCATTTGTCTATTATGCCAGATGTTTCCCATTTTAAGAGGATGGATTGAATAGATTAGATGACTTTTGAAGTAAAAAAAAAAATTACTTGTTTTACACTTCGGTGCATACGGAGATTTTTGACCTTCAACTACTAAGAAATGATTGTTAGCTTGAGGCATGAACTCTGGTTAAGTTTGAAACTATTGGATGTTTGACAAATGACGTATGACGACTCAATGAAGCCAACTAGACACTGTGTGCACTGTAAACAGCACCTTGTGGAGCAGGACCATGACATCTTTGCCAATGACAAAAGGTCTTATACATTGTACTTGCCTCCAATTTTAATCACTCAATATTAGGACGTGTGGCCAACATGGACTGAACGGCTTCCTGCACTGCCATTACTGAAACTACAATTCAAAAACAAAGCAGAAGATTAATGTCATCGTTCAAACTTCTTCTGTTCGCCAATTAGACCAGCTGAAAGAAAAATAGAAATCCCATATGGAGCAATGAAGGGAGATGAAAAGTAGAATTGCCAAGGAAGGCAATGGCCTTGCTAAAGGTGACTGGTTGCTCTGGACTTTCTGTAAATTTGGCAGATTAAAAGGGGGTTTACCATAGTACATGTCACACTGAGTTTATTTAAATGATTGAAAGCCGTGTATTTTCTTCCTTTCACTACAGTTACAAGGCACTTTCTGTTGGCATATCACTTCAACTACAATCAGAACACAATGAAGTTTGCAGTTCTAACGATGGGATCAGAAAAGGTTGAAGGGTATAAAAAGTTGTGCAAGGCACTGGAGATGTTCCATCTTCTTACATTGATTGCATACATTTTGCACATTTCAAATCCTTCTAATAGTGTTCTTAGAAAAAGACATTTACTGAAGTTAGTGAAAAAGGAACAACGTTTGTACTTGAATCTGTTCTGTAGCATCCATCAGGTTTAGATTCAGACATTTCAATACTCACATTTCATTCATCCTGTCTGAGTTTAATGACCCATTTCCTGTCTGCCTGCTGCCTACACACACACTTTAAGTATTAATCTACTCTGCTACAGAAAAACTGGACTTAAGTGAATGGAAACCTTGATATTATAGACATTGAAGGACTTTAAAAAGAAACCCAAAATTTCTTACCATAAAAATGTAAAACTAAAATAATGACATGCAATTGTTTCGACAACGTTTACTATCTTGACTGTGGCAGAATAATTGAAAACCGCAAGTAATCTACAGAAAACAGCAAAAACTATGTCTCCAGTCCTGTGCAAAGAGGACTAGAGACGCATTCATGAGAGGGAAAAACTGTCAAGGCGTACATCAGAGGATCAGCCTGGTCAGACTACTGGTGTAAGAAAGAGGAGCGTCCAGCTCTTTCCGACGAGACGAAAAGCATTAAACACCGTTTCTACCTGTAGGAGACCAGTCCTGCTGGAAACAGAACATCACAGTCCTCAGCTGTGTCCTTTAAACACAGTTCAGTTTCTACACCGCTTCTCCCAGAAGAACAGTTTAACATTAAAGCAGACGAAAACAACAGCAGCTCTGTTTTGTTTAGTCTGAGTTCAGTCCAGCAGTTTGTACTCACTCTGCTGCTCTCCTTGAACAACTTAAAGCTCATCCACTTTGGCATGTCGGCCTCGTCTCTTCCGCCTCTCCGTCGCTCTGTCCTTCTGACAGCTCTCTTCGTTGCGTCTTTGCCACACACACACACACACACACACACACACACACACACACACACACACACGCAAACACGCCCTCATGCACCCTCTGCCTCAGCCTGAACAAACAGCCGTTGCTTTGTGTTTGATGACAACACTAGTCTGCTCGCTGTGTGTGTGTGGGTCAGTGTGTTCACATTTCTCCCACTCCATGGAACCGACTGAGGCACTAAAACGCTTCCAACTGCCAGCAAAATAAGTGTGTGTGTGTGGAAATGGGAAGGGCAAAAAAGTCATATGAGCAGCAGATGGTTACAGTACAGCTTCACTTTGTGCTCAATGAATCTGATTCATGAGAACATGCATGTCAACAATCGCTGCCTGTGTAGCAGAGTCTAATCGGCACACTGCAGCACCAAGAAAGGACATTTTTTATTTCCAAAGTGCTCAATGGAACATCAAATTATAGGCCAGTTCTCGCTTATGTACAGGAGAAATTCTTTCGGAAAATGGGGTTTTGTTGCATTCATCCTGCACAAAATTTGTTCCACTTTAAGAAGTAAAAAAATGAAATAAAACAAGTCAGTCCATGAGGGCCAATTGGTTCCAATGGGTTTATGAAGGTGCAAGATGCATTTCTGTACAGGAGCTGAACAGCAGGTTTGGGGTTCAGCTCTTTCTGGATGCATCGATTATTAATGACCGTCATTGATTTTAACATCTTTAGAGTTTTAGGTGTTCTGGGTTCTTTAGTAACTTTGGAAGGCGACCGCTCCTGAGACGATCCATCACCGTTCTATGTCTTGTGGCTCACCGAGGTCTAAAGACCTTAGAAAGTCCTTTCCGTTAGAGATGCACTAATAAATCGGCTCCAATATCCTTCATGTTGGGAAAACGTGAGCACCAGAAGCTTGAAGTTGATGTTATTCGATCCTATCTACCTCAGGAAAGGTCTAAAAACCAGCCACTGTCCTCATTTTTCCAACTTATGATCTTGCAGCATTCATCATTCTATGATGTATGCCAGTATCATTCACATAATCCAACCTTTAGACTTTATTATATTTGACGAAAGTGCATCAAGCTCTCAAATAATCAGTATTGATTGGTTCTGGGTAAAAACAATGACATCATTCGCTATTTTCAAACTTATTTTTCAGGAATGTTGAAGTTTTTCCCAAAGGTAAGAATTTAAATTCATCCCAGAGATTTTCCATCTAATCTTGAAGGAAATAAAGATGGAAGTTTAAATCATGTTAAATAGTGATACACTGTGCCGTCCTGCATGTCCTGTCCACTTACAAGAGGAAAACAAGTGATATTGGGTTTTCAATTGTTTTTTTTTTAGGCATTTTTGATATGTTACATTTAAAATAAAATGTTACATAAATATATTTTTTTCTGTACTATGGTGGTCCAGACACTGGTGGGCTCCTGTTCCACACAGTGGCTAAGGTTTATAGATCGTGGCTCATAAAATAAAAAAAGGCAGGAGCTAAATAAGCATCTAGAGTGCAGTACTGGTGGCAGAGGAGCCATGAAGACTGCCAAGCTTACAGCCACTGGAACGATGCTTTAAATAACGCAGACCACAGGCTGAGCCACAGCCGCCTCATTACACTGGACCACGTCACAGGAAGGAGAATCCAGTCATACGGAGGAGGCGAAGGCTGCGGTGGGACATCAGCAAAAGAATCATAGAGCTGAAGTACAGCAAAGTCCGATTCAGTGGTTGGTGCAAGTCCTTTGTGATGACCATAACAGCTTCGTTATGTTCACACTGAACATCTTGTTAATGTGAAACAACTAAAGCTTCAGCTAAAAGCAGCAGATAGCGCAAGGAAAGAAAAACAACAAAAAAACCCAAAAAGCCCTGTAGGTCACAGACTCATAACTAGAGATGTGCCGATCAGGTTTATTCCTGCCAATTCCGATCACCCATGAGGGCCGATCACCGATACCGATAACAATTTTTTTTTTTTATCTTAAGCACTAGGTAGTGCTTAAGATATGGAAAAAGGAACCATAAATTCACCTTAGACAAAAACTTGTTTTTAATAACTTTTTCCAAGAAAAACAAAACAGGCATTGTGCAAATTGTACTGCTATCAATAATACTATCTTTAACAGACTGATAACATATGAGGCTCTGAAG
>CAEGAF010131583.1:0-13422 GCA_903067075.1 Micropoecilia bifurca
CCGTAGCCCCCCCCCGCCCCCCCCACCCTCCCACCTCACACACCGCCGTAAGCTCCAGGGTTCACGTCTAATTATGAATCAGCAGAAGGACCTCCAGTGCCGCGAATATAGCAGCTCCTGCCCTCCAAACCTCTTTCTGCCACTCAAACCGCAGAGATTGCTTCTTAAATAGGAAGAAATGTCCACGAGGAACCGGTCAGTCAGGTGAACCGGCCGCTTGTTATGGAGAACGGACGGGTTTTAAAGCATCTCTTTAGTCCTAAAAATTTTGGTCACTCTCCAATTTTTTTCCCTGTTCTTTTCTCTCTTCACTTGTGTTTACCTTTTTCTGAATTTAACTGCTGACTAGGCCTGTCAAAATAACAAATTCTCCCAGAAGTTGGCGTGAGATTGTTCTCAAGTTATACAATTGTAATGGCATAATGATGAAAGAACATATTCTCAAAGATCAATAAACTTTAAATTCTAATGAAAATTTAACACTGGAACTGGAAAATGTTTTAAAGATCCAAAATAAACAAACGCAACAACAAATAAATTAAACAAAGGGGCTAGTTGAGTCTAAAGCCTCAGGTTTTGGTAGAGAAAGAGAGAGGAGAAAAACAATAAATCCTGCAAATAGAAATTGTTGAGCACATTTTTAATTTATCATGCAATTAATTGAGTTATTGATTGTGACAGGCCTACTGCTCTCATTTATAAAATGTGAATTTGTTGCCATTCAGAACTTATTAATGTTTCATTTTTTTTATTTTTTCCTCCAGTGTATTATAATCCTGGCGGGCCACCAGGCTTTACTGGCCCCGATTTCCTTAATCTTGGGAGATCTGCAATCGGCCGATACTTTCTCAAGAAACTGATCTTTACAATCTGATCTTAAACTGATCTTACTCAGCAGAGGTCTGAAAATCAGCCTCCATCCTCTTTTGCTTGAATGAGAGAGGTTTGACTTTTTAAATATCAATGATCTGCCAGAAACCGGCAATCGCTGCATTCTTAATTCATACTTTTCCCACTGTAATATAATTTAAATGTGAGCCCTTTTGGGCTGTATGGAGCATTTAGGAATGCAGCACCATTCTTCTCTTACCTGTTGCTGCACACTGCAGGTCAGCAGGTAGAAAGAATGCTAGAAAACTAGACAAATTTGACTGTTTAGAAATGCTTGCTTTCATAAAAACATGTACAATCATGGTGTACAAACGTGCTATTACACATGTTATTTTTTAGTTTTAAAATGTTTTTGGGGTTTTTAGATTAAATTGCATTCTGTTTTCACAGGAATTGTTGTTGGTGGGACACCTTCAATCTACACCTCACGTTCAGTAAATAGATTAATAAAAAGTGTGTGTGGCACTTGTAAAGCTGGATGAAGGACATGCCTGCCTATGAATATCAATCCTCTATTATTGCTAATCTGCCTTAATGAAGAAAAAAAAATCAAAATTAATCATTTGAGAAAATCTAATTTCCTGAAAAATTGACACAAATGAACTAATCTCTGTATGTGTGTTCTGGAGAGGCTCCTTGTCAAGTTAAAGTAGGTTTAGGGCGGCCGTGCTAACATTTATTTAATTCAATCTGCACCCAAGGTCTTTGTGACGCCCCTTCAATTAATTGTCATCTTCAGATCGAAGGGGGAAACGGTCGGGCCCTAAAAATCAAACGCATGTCTCCCTTACCTTAAACCCGCCGACTCTTGGAGAGTTTAATGAAATCCCAAGTGGACAATATCTGCAAAAAAACTAAAACTGGATGTTTCAATATATAAACCATGCGTCACTGTGCACTTCACAGCACTTTCGTTTCAACGCGAAGCCCACCTCAATCCTCTTAGACTTTTTTTTTTTTTTTGAGCACGTCAGCGGGATTTTCAGGTCATTTGCCAGAGAGGATGCTGGGAACGCGGCGTCCGTGCTCTGAAGGTGACTGGCGTGTCTGTGTCATCCATCACTGGAGCTTCCTTTAAGTTGATGCATAATAGAGCCTCTCAATCAACTTCCTCTCTCATTGTCACCTTCCTCCTTTCCTGTCCGGGACCGAGCCTCCGAGCACAGACCCGAAGGGAAGAAGAAAAAAAAAATAAGAGACTGACAGAGAAGTCAAGGTTACATCCCTCTCCCTCTCTTATTTACACTTGAGGTGTTATGGGATTGCTCCGCGCGGCGTAGAACAACAGCGGATGGTGTGTGGGCACTCGTGTCAGCCTTTAACTGTCCACCATGTCAAATTGGTGATAATATGCAGTTTGAAGCGCTGTCCCCGTCCCCGTTCAGACAGTGGGGGCGAGAAGGCACACAGGAGGACCTTGAAGGCGGGATGTCTCTGTCAGGGAGGTAAATCTCCGTCGTGACGACCTGGCAAACATTACGGCGGGCTTTATCGACACAGACTACTCCGACACATCCAAAAGTGCTCCGTTAAATTTGTGTGGCGGCGTGACGGCCACGAGAGACAAATGTTTTTGTGACCTCTGTTACAGATGCTACGATGGTCTAGTAGCAGGAGATGCACGTTTTATTTTACATTTTTATTTTTATTTTTATTTTTTTTTTTACACCTCAATTGTTTCTTTTCTTTTATAGTGTCTCTAATCTGTCTGCAAGTTTGCATTTCCTATATTCTTAAAAATAATTAAAAAATTACTGGTTCTCTGAGGATATGATTGCAGCAAACTCCACGGGTTTTTAATAGAAGAGTTTAAATTCTAGGGAGGCACCGATCCACTTTGTTCACTTCCAATACTGAACCTCACATATCGGTATCGGCAGACACTGATCTGATACTGAAATCGGTGCTGAATTGACTTAAAACTTTTTCTTAACACAGACATAAATGGGCTGAATTACATATTTATTTGCTAACTCTGCATTGGTACAGCACACTTGGATACGCTTATAGTTTCACAAGTTTGATGAAACATTTAAAAACAACACAAATGCAATTTGTTCAGCCAGTCTAATTAGGAATATAACAGCCTATGTAAAAAATAAATATTAAAGAAACTGAAACTGATAAAAACAATAGGTTGACTGCATGTACAATGAAGAAAACTCAGTGGAACAACTTTGTAGTCGTAAGAAAAGGAAAAGACTGCAAATTATGAAGGAGACTAAAGTTTCGACTCGGGAGTGAAATAAGAAGGTTGTGTGACCTGATGAGTGCTGTTGCCAAGAATCAGATGAAGTGATTTACCCATCATGCCTAGTTTCCACTATAGCGGCCCGTGACTACAGCGCTATGATCCGGTGTTGCTGTTGCTGCTCAGGTCAAAGTTCAGCACCGTCATGAGCTAATCTGACTACCTGAAGATGCTGAATGAGGAGGTTATCCCATCAATGAGACTTTTGATTCATTCACATTCAGGTCCACTTAGTCACAGATTTTGATACACTTAGGCATAGATGTTTTGCACCAGTTGTCCAAACATTTAGATTGGAGCTTATGGAGAAGTAGCATTCAGCTTCTATGCTCTACAAATCTGGAACAAACTCCTAGAAAACTGCAAAACAGTTGAAGCGTTGTTAAATGTTAAATCGAGGCTAAAATCCCTGTTTAAACCTGTTTAAAGTTGCTTTTGATTCATAATAACTGGAACTTTGACCAACATGTTTGATGTTTATCGATGATTTTAATAACGACTCTTTTTGTTACTGGTTTCACGTTTTTGTTTCACATGTTTTCATGAAACAAAGCACTTTGAACTGCGTTGCTGCTGAAATGTGCTGTACAACTGAACTTGATTGTTATTTAGACTGTGTTGAGAGAAAATCCCCATTTATTTAGACTTAACAAAATTCTTAATTTCGCATCAACATAATGGAAACTTAATGTCGTATAATCCATCTGCACTGAAATAAAAACAAGAACGAATTGAAAAATAAAACCCAAAATTAATAGACCCCAAATGATGCATTATCATCACACCTTTTGGGTTTGTAAGTTTGTAGAATCATTTAGTTTGTTTCCAGCCTTATTTTTTTTAATACTTTTCATTTCTCTGTTTTTCTAGTCCTCTCGTTCCTATTTCCAATTGATATTTTCGTTTTTTATTCCCTGAACCCGAATTGAGTGCCTTCTGGTGATAATTATTTTTCGAGTCTTAATCAATCTTTTTTTTTTAGATTTGGTCTAATTAGATCTAATTAGTGCCGTCACTCAAGAAAGAAAAGATCTGACTTTTTTGACAAAAATACCCATACTTTTTGTTGTGCTTGTTGTTTGCTTTGCTTTGTTTTGAACACAACACAAACACTTCTGCTTATTATGGACATTATGTGATAATTTTCTGCTTTAAAACACACACACACACACACACAGACACACATTTTTCCTGCTGTATTGTGTTGCCTTGTGTGGGCTGCCTGTGACATCTCGTCTCTCTAATGAGAGCAGGCAGTCGAGAATCTCCACACCACAGAGTGCGAACGGCGTTCATCTGCTGTAACAGGATGTTAATTCCACAGATAGAAACTAAAACGCCGCCTCCACCTCCTTTCTTTTCAGCGCCTCTCCGAGGTAATACAATTTCCTGCCTCTGAAAGGGTAAAAGCTCCTTTTACACAGCCAGCCAGAGGCAGGGGCTCGGGGCCGAGGCAGCCACTTGTGTTTCTATTCATTAGGGGTGTTTTTATTCAGCCTGCTTTGCCTGAGCATCCGGCCCATTTTCATCTAACTCAGCTGATTGAGGACGTTTCCTCGACGCACTCCTCTTCACCTTCCAGACTTAACGAAGGGAGAGTTCTTCGCTAACAAGAGGCGCCTTCTAGCTGTTGATTAGAGACGTTCAGCTGTATGAGCGTTTGTCACGTGATGGACGGATATTCTCATCTTATTCTTGCCTTTAGTTTGGATGCAGTTGCACAATATTGTACAGAATATTGAGTTTTTGCAAAAAGCTGCCTCGCAAAAAGGGCTCATGCTCAGACTTTTTCACAAGGTGATGCGTAATCGTAATGCGTGATGGATTTAAAACTGATCATCAGTTTTCAGGTCTGACTTGGGCCTGTAACAATTAATCCTGATCGATTTTTGAAATAATCAACTAATTTAGTCATTGATTTATCGCTAATTGGAGTACATCAATTCTGGGGGCTGGGGGGTGGAACCATTTTGCTCAAAGAACAACACACCCAGAGCCAGAATTATATCAAAGTTGTACAAAAGATGCACATTTTGGTTTTAAATAAAAAAACAACCAAAAAAACCCCAAAAGTTTTTCTTTTTTATTTAGCTGCAGATGCATCCTTTGCTACAAATGATCAAGTGTTCACTAATGGAATGTTATTGCGTCGTAGACAGTCTTAGACAAATATTTTCCGATTTCTAAAAGGTAATTAATTACTTTATTTGCATATGTTGGTGTATTTTTAATTTTATATACAAACAGCTTAAGTTATAAATTGACAAGTCTGCAGAAAGAGACAATTTTATTATGTGATTAATCGATTGCCAGTTGCAGCTGTTCTCTGGCTACAGATTTATGTCTGAACTTTGTATAGGCCCTTTTAACAAAAGAATATTCTTTAATCTCTTTCTAACTCTTGGCTGAATGTTTGGGCTCATTGTCCTTGCTGAAGGAAAACCTTTGACTCTTTTTTTAGCCTCTGACAGATGTTCTTCACTTATTTAGTTCCATCTAAATTCCCATCAATCGTTAACCAGCTTTCGCATCCCGGCGCAGCATGACTCTGCCACCACCATGTTGAATACTGATGTTCAGTGTGTGTTTTCTCTTTTCATTTTTGCTACACATCATTCTGAATGAAGTTCTGTTTATGTTGTTTCTTGGTCTTGATGATTGTGTTTGTTCTCTGCTTCAGTCATTCTGGGATTAAATTAGAAAGCGGTGGACTCGGTTTACAAATTAGGCATTTCAGATTTCTATTTGTAAAAAAAATAAAATAAAATGATGTAAAATTACATGTATGTAATTCTCGCTTACGACTTTGTGTCACATAGAATCTCAGTGAAATGCAATACGTTGACAAAATGTGTAGAGACTTATCTAGAAGAATCGATCCGTCATGGCTGCCTGTTTTTGTCACAGATTTTATTCTGATCTCTCTCCAGGTCACTTCTTCATCGTTTGGCCCTGTGAAAACCTATGAGCTGCTCCACCATATGACGGGAAAAGGCTTGTCGGCCAAGTACCATTTCCCCCGGCAGCCGTGCTTATACCAGCCCAGTATGGTTGCAGTGCAGGTCATCCTGACCAACAGCTCAGATCACAGCCTGGAAGAGATCCATATAGGAGATCGGAGCCCAGGCAGCCTGAACATCCACTGCTTTAACACTGTTGGTGAGTCGCTTGCACACACAAAAACGCCAACACCAGTTACACCGTACATTTGTAGCAACAGCTTGGAAATGTCTCCTCTGCCCAGATAGATGCTTTGTATGAGTTTGCTAGTCACTTTAAAAAAAAAAGTCCACATTTGCTTTAAAGGAGGACTATTATTTAAAATGTAGTTTTTGGGGGGTTATTTTAGCTTCACATCATGCTTTAATGTTATTTTCTCCTCAAAAACACAGCTTTGGTTCTTTCATTCATGACTGAGAAATTTGCCAATCTCCATGGCAACTATTCAGCTTTGCAAAACACCTGGGTGTACCTAGCCCCGCCTCCTCTTTAGAGCTACAGTCTGTCAGCGTCCGACTCTGGCATTCAGCTCCTTCAGACTAGCCTGCAGCAATTAGCAAACACCTGGTGAGCTATATGAGCTACTTCTCAGAGCAATGCCTGTCAAAGTGTTTTTAAAGGGTTAAAAGAGCGGCCATGTTGTGATGACTTCCTGGAGGCGGAGTTTCAGAAAGATGAGTTCTTGGAGATGGAGGCCCAATATTAAGGTGTTAAATTAGGAAAAGGCTTGTTCTTTATTTCATATATGTAGCATTTTTTAACAGCTGAAGTTAACCGTACTTGATCGTGCTATAACATTTTTATTTTAAATATTGTATAGAATTGTTGTTTAGTGATGTATATTAAACCTTTATGTCTTGATATTTTGAGATCTCCTCTTTTCTTCTTTAGCTAAAACTGACTAATTTAAAAACTACTGGTGGGCCACAAAATTTATTAAATTAAAAATACAAAAATTAGTTTGTGATCTATAGGTTTTTATGAGTTTATGAAATTTGTATGTCAACGATCAAACGCATAAATAGAACTTTTGACTTTTGCTTTATAAAAAAAATAATAATTTCATGGGCCACACTTTGGACACCCCTACTCCATGTAGCTTATTGAGATTTTTCTTGACTCGTTGTATTTTCCAGACAGATCTTAAATGATCATCAAATCGTCGAATACCCTCTAAGCCCATTTAGCCCCACTTCTACTAAAAACAATTAAATAAAAACAGCCAACGACTTATCACCAGATCTAATCAAGTCACATTTTCATTGATATCGACCAGAAAAAGAAAATTGACACGCCGTCCCCATTTTCCGTCTGATAAACTGTACCTTTAAAACCTCTGGTGCGTGTGGGCCCTGAACGCACCGCGAGACAGAAGCGGTGCGCGGTGAAGCATGCTAAAAGCGCCCTTTGCAGGGGATTGATTGGGCATTGAAGGAACTCATGCAGCCAAACGGTGGGTAATTTGGATCGATTGAGTGTGGATACGGTGAGCCAGAGGCTGGCTTTAGTTTGGATGAACTGCAGGGGGATGAATACAGACAAAAGCTTTGTGTTGAGCTGCTTTATGCCTGTTTGCTGAAGGATGATGATGATAATGAGCAAATTTGCTCTTTTCTGCTGCCTATTGTCATGTAGCATTAAACCAAAGGACTCTGCTGTTTACTTTTGAGTTCAGCTTCTGCTGGTTATGTGTGGAGAGGCCTCCTTAAGCTTGTCACAATAAGCAATAAATCAATTAGTCAGAAAGTAAATTCAAAGGAGCGTAATAATTTCCATTTGGACAACAGTCGTGTAAAAAAAAAACGACAAAAAACGCTCTCCTTTAAAGTAATTGAAAAGCCGGTATTTTGAGAAACGCTGCAAACATTTAACAGCCAGTACAAAGCAGTCTGACCTTCCTGCTACTTTTGCCTGTTTTCCCTGTCTCAGCTGAATGACTGTGAAGTTTGTAAAAACGAAAATAATCCATTGTAATTGTTTTGTTTGTTTTATTTTGGATACTTGAAATATTTCCTGGTTCCAAATTAAATGTTCTATAGAAGTTAAATTAATTTGGATATTTGAGTGTGGGTGTACTTGGATTATTATGCTAATATTGTTATTATATTGGTTGAAAATGGATGTAATGGTCTCAAAACGATGATATCATCATGTATCACAATAAGTTCTGGGACTATTTATTATCCAGCGAAGTTTACCGAGACGGACCTTAAGGATCCTGTCATGCAAATAAAGAAAAAAATCTCAGCATTTATCAGCAGTGATCACGTTTTCTAACTTGTGTAAAGTCACTCCAAACTCCATGTGTTGCTTTAAGATTCCAATTCTCTCCAACATTTTTAAACTCCTCATATTTTCTACTATTTTCTACCTCAGCTCTCCTGATGCTGGTTTAGTCCTTGACGGCTCTGTTGCTTTGGAAAGATGCTTCTCTTTCTTATTTCTTCTTTTTTTCCTCCTCTTCAGAGGCTGAATTTGTCGGGAAAGCAGATTGAAGGATAGATTTCTCACACGTGGCGGCCTTGCTTTGCCATGTAGAAAACACACGCCGTGTAGACGCTTGTCTGTTCCACTCCACTCTCCCTTTCCTTCATCCTCCCGCCCCCCCGTGCCGCACACCCTGCCCTTGGATCTCACTCTCTTCTCGTGTTTTTTTCCCCCCCTCCCTTTTACTTCCACTCTCAGAGCGGCTGGAGCCGGGGGCCTCGGTGAACGTGTCCATGGGCATCGACTTCAGCGACTCAACACAGGCAGCCAACTTCCAGTTATGGTAAGATAACAGGAAACCCTGGAAAAAAATAAAAAACTCTCATGTATGACTGCTTGAATCAATTTCGCCAACTGCTGGTTTTGCCTCTGTTTGTTCTTGCTGTTAATTTTTTTCTTTTTGTTTTCCCCCCTCACTTTGCCTTCGTTCCCAGGTGAGACATCAAACACGATTGATCCCGTTTCACTGGGATAACAATTATTCCCCCCTCTCCCCTTCCACTAATCAGCCCCAACCCAAATCAGCCTGCTGAATGCCATTGGCACTGCTGCTCAGCTGATCAATAACCTTATCAGAAAATCTGTCTGAGATGGAGAGGACGGATCAATCCGCTCCAAAACTCTATTCACAGAGCCATCGGTTTGCTCGGCAACCAGAGGAGAAACGTTTCCAAAAAAAGGAAGAGGGACGCAAGACCACTCAAAATACACAATGCGTTATTAGCATTAGCATCAGTTTAAACTAAAAAGCATTTTAAATGGACTCGACTACTCACTTAAATATGTATATAATACTTTATTTAAGCCAGAAGCAACATTAGTGAACATATTTGAACATAAGCAAATCATTTCCTATAGTTTTTATCACTCTATCAATATTTTTAGAAATATCCATTGGTTTTTTTTATAAATAAAGGCTTCCCCAAAGCGCGAACTGTGTTTTAAAGATTTTATGTTAATTGTGGAATATTCCACATTTGTTAGAAATATATTTAAGTTTGTTTTCACAATGTTATTCTTGTGCTAAAAAATAATAATGGGAATGTAGTTTCATTCACTGTGTGTTTCAACGGTGTTCTACTAAATATAAAGTTTTTTCCACTTCAGTTTATCTCTGATTCAGGTTTTGAAATGTTGAAATCTGGGAACTAGCCCTTTAATTTGTTTCTGATGAAAAGCCGTGTTTGGATGCTAGCCCTAGTGGTAACGTTTTCTTAGAGCTTTCTGTTACAGTTGTATAAAAATGTCATAAATAGTTTTTTAAATAATTGATAAGAATATTTAAATATTGAGTTTTGTGGCCATACATGAAACACACCTTTATCATCACATGTTCATTTGAGCTTAGACTTCTTTCACCAACCAAAGGGACGCAAAAAAATTGGATAATGTTTGTGTTGCACCTTTTCTTTATAATCATCCCGAGGTCCAAGCAAACATGATAAATAAACCATGTTTGTCAAAAAATGTAAAAATATTTTATGTTTTTTCAAAAAAATCCATGAAAGTGTACAACAAAAGATAATATTTAGGGTTCATGAAGTGTTCGGTTTATTATTTATATGCCGCTCAGGAGCTGTACCTTTGCTTCATTTGTCACCAGAAGTGTGAAAGACGTGCATACCAGGAAAGAGTCATTTCATTTTCCTTTATTTATTTTTTTATAATTATTATTATTTGTGGTGCAGTTGCTGTGGAAATTAAAGGCTGAGCTCTACTAAAACTGATCTGGATGTTTTTAACTTCTTGGACAAAGTCTAAAACAAGGAAGCACTAAAGGGTTCTCGTTTGCATTGTTGACCGCAGTACCAGGCCGTGTAACACGCTGCTTTGAAGCAACACTCTGCGGGACGGAGGGCTTTAGTACAAATGGGTAATTTGATTAATCTGCATTATGTTATATGAGTGCAGTTCCAAATCTAATACAGTTCTAAGAAAGTTAAGCTTTTTAGACTGATTGCATGTGTTAACGTTGACAGCCCTGGTCAAGATATTCTGTCCACAAAACAAACAATCTAAGGTCCAGTAAGGAAAGCATTAGATTTTCTTTTCATGGACTCTTTGTAATCCTGTTCGTCCCTCCTCAGCACCAAGGAGGACCAGTTCAGCGTGTCCATCCAGCCTGCCGTAGGAGAGTTGTTGATGCCCAGCACCATGAAAGAGCCAGACTTCTGCAGTGAGCAAAGTGAGTGCATGTTTGTGTCATGCTTTTCTCTTTGAAGACGTAAAATGTGTCACAGTCCAACAGATTCTCAGAGACGAGCATCACTGTGTATGTAATCCTGATCCACGGTGGTTTTAATTAATAAAACCCTTTGGCATTGACCTTTTCCCTCAGTTTTAATATTTGCTGACAGATTCTCAGTCCAGGTTTGATGACTTTACTACGTTAGCTCCTTGGATCAGGCAGAAATATGTGAATATGCTACTTGTCTGTTTTCAAAGTATGCGAGTCAGAGAACTGCTAGCCTGAATCAAATGAGGAATCAGTGTAACAAGCGTTGATGGGATTTTAGGGCAGTTCATCAGCGGGCTACCATGTTTTTGTGTTAAACTGTTAAAAGTAACAAAAATTAGGAGGTGCACAAGCAGGCATCATAATTTGGAAATAATAGTGTGAGGCCAACAGGCAGGTACAGGGACGATGCAATTGTTGCTCAACCCTTAGCCTAGCGGAAGGGCAAGTAAAGCCTGGTGGGCTGCCAGGCTTATAATGCACTGGGGGAAACCCTGGGCCTAAATAATCCAAACCGATCCGAGCCCTTAGGCACCGTGTCCAAGCCCGACCTGACAAATTATAGGCTTATGCCCACAGTAAACACTTTATTTTAATTAAGATATTATTGACTTCATTTTTTGACTATAATTGGAGAGAGCAGTATAACTTCTCCCATTTTCTGCTTCTGTTTAACATGTTTCAGCTTCATTTTTGTCGCTTGTTGTAGTTGCTGTCTGAGTCGAGTGCAAATCGTCTGGGATGCGTGATTGATGGGAGCAGAATAGGGTGCATTGTGCAGCACTTGTTACAGTCTACTGAACTTCTACACCTTCATTTCTTTCGTCTGTCAAGAGGGTAATCTATCTAATCACCTAGTTGCACTTTAAAAAGTAGAAAACAGATTTTCCAAATTTCGGTTTGGGTTGTAAATCTAAACTCCACATTTCATTCTGATGCAGTCCTGCTTGTGATCACTGTGGGCTTATTTTTTATGTACACCAACCACTGTCATAAAAGCTATTTACCATATCTGTTTACATGTGCATACAGTAACTATAGCAAAATGTGTAAACTCTTCCAGCTGGTCCACATCCTCTGAATGATGTGGTTCCTTTAGGGAGCGGAGAGGAACGCCTCCAACCCGTCAGTGAGCTTCTGAGTGCTGCTAAATGCTGCTTCTGCATTAATTAGCCTTATTCATGATTGTCTGAGCTCAACTGCACTTAGATAAAAGCAAAGCAAGATTTAAGATGAAGTAACAGCCTGTTCATTCGGACCATTTTCTCTCGAACAAATGTACTTTAGTGTATCCCATTGGAGGGAAGTCAATAACTTATTTCAGGTAATAGGTTTTTATTATATTTGACGGTGGGACCACTTTAATTTCTACCTAAAATGTTCCTATTTGTCTCAATTTGTTTATTTAATCCTTTCCCATTACTGGACACAGATGAACTCTCCTTTTTTTGTTGGTCTTTTATTATTTACATTCGTTCTTTTACACAGGATAGATTATATTTGTATGTTGAAAGGTTGTGGATGATTTCAATATCCAGTTCTGTACTTTGAGATGGACCGATCAGAATTTCGTGATCGATTTAGAAGATTTTGAGCCGCCAATAAAAGTGTTGGCAAATTCCAAGCTATACTATAGGAATATTTAAAAAAATAAAAATGACATTGAAAATCATTTTTATAGCTCTTAGGCGATTTCATGCCTCAGAGGAGTTTCTGTGAAACTGTGTTAAATAAGTTTAAAATGGTAACAAAATATTTTCTTCACATTTTAAACTATCTTTAGGAGCTTTTTATTGATAATTACTGCTGCTAGCATTACTGAAACCACACTTTATTTAAGCATTGAACTGATTCTGGAAAGAACTAATGTAGCGTTTCCCCTCAGTGGTGGAGCTTAGGATGTGGTGCATTCACCCCTTTGAGAAATATAGTATTTTTGAGTTACTCATCAGCTTGTCAAGGATTGATTAAACACTGAATCTTTCCAACTTTTACTTCAATTTTCATAAATTTTACACGTAACTTAACACATAAAATTACGTTTTTGTTGTTTTGTGATTTTTCTGAGCAAATATTTTGCATCTTCTCAGAAAAGCTCATGGGCATGAATGAGACTTCAGCAACCATCACCATGGCAACTGCAAACACCTCCAAGCAGAACATCAGCAAGCAGGTCCTGTCGGTGGCTAATGTAGGAGTGGTTTCATCTGACCAAAACAACCTTCAACGGTAACTAACACACACACACACACACACACACACACACACACACATTTCACCTGCATTCACTTCTCTTGTGAAAACATGTGTATTCATAAGATGTCTTATTATGTATTATGTATGTAATGATGCTTACACGTAGCTTGTTATAAATGTTAGTTCAGTCTAATTTGTTTTGTGAAGTGGTTTCCAAATGCATGGCTTTGCCAGGTTTTAGTAGGTTTTATTTCTTAGTGATTGCAGAACTGCAGCAGTGATCACACATCTTAAAGGTCCATGTTACTTCTTAAATTAGTCATGACATGAGTTCTTAAACTGAGCAGGGAAAAATACAGAT
>CAEGAF010131584.1:0-12932 GCA_903067075.1 Micropoecilia bifurca
TTTTTTTTTATTTCCTTTATTTAACCAGGTAAACCCCATTGAGATCCAGATCTCATTTTCAAGGGGGACCTGGGCAAGTGGAAGGATAAGTACACATGATTTAAAAACATGTTTACAAAAGTTTAAAAAAGCAGCATGAATTTGTAATCAGTCGATACCCCTAAATAAAATCCAGCAAATGTACAAAAGAGTCAACTTGAACTTAAAGAGTCAATTTCATCATAGGAAATACTGTCTTAGGTGGTGGGAAGGGCAAACTCTGCTCATCACCATCATCACACCATCCTCACAGTGAAACTTAGGGGTGGCACCATCATTCTGTGACTATCCTCTCCTCGAAAGGACTAGAAAGCTTGTTTTATGTGTCTTAATGACTTTGTGGTATTTTCAACCAAGAAGAAAGACTACAAATCTCTTCTACTGTCATTTACTGAAAAGTTTGGGAATTACTGGTTCAGATCAAAGAAAAATGGCCCAACCAAAATCCAGAAATGAATAAAATTTTTTACCATCATTGAGTTGTTTTTAAAAGGAAAAAAACAGACAAAATGATAGTGTCCAGATGTGCAAAACTGGTAAATAAGCATCAAATTGTAACAACTGCAACCACAGATAAAGACAGCACACCACACTTCTCAGATTTTTATTGGAAAAAATTTTAAAACCATTAGCTGGCCACCACTTTAGATAAAATCCAGATAAAATCGAAGTCTGGTGTTGTAATGTAGCAAATTGTGAAAAGAATACATGAATATATTTGCAAGAACCCGTAGATAAAATAAAATGGACATTTCCAGTTACATCATTAAAGCCTGTTTAGTCATCTTAAAGATCACAAACAGTGCAGATGAGCGTGTGATATCCAGATGGACTGGCAGACGGTCTGATGAGCAGCCTCTGGGGATCAGCCAGTCACTGCCATTGGATGAAAACAGCCTTCAGAAAGATCCAAGTTGCATAAGGGAGCCTTGACTGGGGCTGCGTGATTGGAGGAAATTATCTAATCAGATAGTACGCATAATTCTGTCCACATTAATGCACTATGTGTCTACCATGACGGTTTGATCATGTCGTATGATGAAAACATCGAACAAAGAGGGAACTGTTTGGTGCTGAGGTCTTTAAAACCAGCGGCATAGAAATCAGTTGATTGAACTTTCGACTGGTATGTTTTCTTGACCTCACATTTTCAAATATATGCGAGATACAATAAAATGTTCCATTACCCAAATATAGGAAAGGCGAAAGAGACAACAATAGCAGATCCATGATGTATTTACACCACCTTGAAGTTCATATCACTTCTATCATATTTCTAATAAACTATAATCAAATCGCATTCTTGTTTGTTAATGATCTTACAGATTGGAAAAGCTTGAGTTTACAGTTTTTATGTATCTGTTTCTTTCAGTATTTAACCAGCTGATCATTGGTCAGCAAACAAGAGATTTTAATCACTTGGCCAGTGCAGTAATGGTTTCAATGGTATGTTTTTTCAGACATATGCAACGTCTCGATATTTCAAAGTTTTTGCATTTTTCTGGATTTCACAAAGTAAAAAATCCTCAAAAAGTTATTCCCTCTATAATTTAACAGAATAGCTGTACAGATTTGTTTCTCTGAAATCTTATGGTGGAGTTTGTGAAAAACAAGGATGCCAGAAGTATTGATTCCACATGCCTGAACCCAGGCTCTCAGATTTTCTCCCATTCCTTACCTGCAATAGAGAACACACATGAACCGCGCTGCAGCGTGCACCAATCTCGTACACCCAGCGATGACCTGGTTTGGCATCAGTGAGCAGTTCAGTGTGCTCGATTTTTTTTGTGTATGTGGTTATGAGACTATTGTGAGCATGACAACAGTGCATCTTAAATCCATTCTGTCCTACTTAAACAGTAGGTCAATAAGGGGAGTGTCTGATGATGTCACTGTCCAGCAACTTGCCATGTTGAGGGAATGGGGTCTTTGGGTCAAGAATGAAAATGAGTTAGGATGAAATACAGCTGATGTGAAAGTAAAAAAAAAGGACAGGAAGAGGTAACAAGGACATCCTGCTGTCCCAAATACAAAAATAATCTGTTGCTAGTCGTTTTCAGTTTTAATTCTACCTTGGATATTGCAAGATTTTAGTATTTTTTTGGTTTAGCAGAGGAATGAATATTTTGCAAAGCAACTTAAACTTTAGCTTTCTCTATTTTTGGTTCCTTCAAGGGTCAGCAGAATTAGCACACAGCTAAATACTGATAGCAACTGACAACAGACTGAACATGGTGCAAGCTAAGCAGACCAGGATTTAACAGTTCAACTGGAGAGCCGACACACACAACTGACATACTACATCAGACAAAGACAACAGGTGGACTTAAATACACAGGGAGGGTAATCAGGGAATGAGACACACCTGGGAAGCAATCAATGGAGAAGATGCAGAGACAGAGACTCACAGGAAGGAAACTGAACACAGAAAACCCTTAAAAATAAATACACAGAAACACGAATCATGACAGTCACTAGTTAGAGCCAGTCAAACTCAAAATCTGTAGCAAGTCAACTCCACAGTTCATCTGAAAGCCTAGACATTTATTACAGTCACGCAATATGACCACTGTTAAGAATAGCTAACTCGATTGAAACTCGACTCTGTATGCAAGTCTGGATCTATTCCACTTAATAGTAAGAGAAACTACATAGAAGAGTGGTAACAAAGCACAACCTAGTCTTGCTCAATAGTATGGTGCATTTGGTGGTTAACAACTGCAAATCTGAAGATCAGCCAATTCTGGTCATCAGCTACTTAAAACTAAAAGAAAGAAAAAAAATAAAATCAAATTTACTGTTTGTCTAAAACAGCTACATAAGTACAGGATTTATAAGAAATGTGTTTGGTATGAAGATGTTGTCTGTATTAGCAATACAGGAAAAAAGATCTCCTTGTTTATTAGTTTTTAATTCATAAACATGAAAATTAACCTGGTTAGGGCCTTTAAAGTGCAGTCAGTGGTGATGGATTATGAATCTTCTGATTTGTGTTGAGCGTGTGTCATGTGCTGGTGAAAAGTGTCAAACTATCGATGGCTGACGTTGGATCTGGCCCTGCATGGTAGCGTTCCAGAGCCTGATCATCCTGTCTCAAAAGCCCACAAGTTTTTAAAAGCCTCAGAGCTCGTAGCCTTCAGCAGGGCATATTTACATGTACACACATCTTCACTCTACACCTCATCTCCAGCTTCTTTACTTCATCAACCATACCCAGTTTAATCCATCCTCCTTTCAAATCCTCTAAAACTCTCATCTTGCTCTTCCTCTGAGACGTGTTTCTACTTCTTTTAACACTACACACAACTTATGACTTAAATAGAAAAACATTTACAGTCTAAATGTGTAAAGTTGCACCAACCAGACTTTTTCTTGTTGATATGGATACGAGGACTTAAAAGTTGGTTCTTATTTTTTATTATGCTGCAGCAGGTTTTTAGATAGAGGTAGTTTTGAATCCAACAGAAAATTAATTAATAAATTAAAACAATTTTGTCATTTATGAGTGAAAACACTATGTTTCGAGATTACCTCTTAATTTTATTGAACTCAAAACAACAGTCATTTGTTTAAAGACCGAACCCTGGTAGTTCTTAGTTGTGATGCATTTAATGAATCAGGGATGGTATTTATTCAGTATTTCACCTATCAACCATCAATCAGAACAGGTTGATTTCACCAGCTGACTTGGTGCATTGCTATCAATAACTGCTGATCATACAGTTGAAAGAATATAAAATATAAACCTCCTTTTCCAACCAAACTACAAAGGTAAAATAAATTGGCTTAAATATTTATGAGAGCTCATAAAAAGGATCTGTTCATTTTGAGCAAGAACATCTGTGGTTAGATCGAGGTGCTCTGTTAATGTTATGGCAGCACATCTGGGTGTTGTGTATAGTGTGAAAGTGAACGGTAAAAGCAGTGATAGTTTATCCATGGCACTGTGAAAAAGCAGAAACACCCTCAATATTCTCAGAGTGAGGAGCTGCTTATATAGAGAGTCACAAATTTAACAACATGCTCTGTAATTCCTTTTACCTTGTCTACTAAAATGTTTTACTTTCTCCAAATTGATATGTTCCAGTTGGAGATTTCAACATGGGTTGTTTTTAAAATATGTTTTAACAAAGCCTCAGCTCTGTAATGTGACCAGACTTTACATGCTTTACTGAGGTTTACTTCAGAAAAAAAGTTTTTAAATACCTCTACAGTTACTATGATTTAAGTAACCCGGTGAAACATGTCTAAATCTGTTAAGTTGCCTTTAGATAGTTATCTACAAGAATCAATTGCATCTTTATGTGGGTAACTGCAGTGAAATTTCCCTTAAGCCATGAGGAATGGAGAAACTAAAGCTGCAGTAGATAACTTTTGTAAAAATAAGACTTTTATATATTTGTTAAAACTGTCCCAGTCAGAAACAACCAAACAGTCAGAAGAAAGGCCTTGTCACATAGTCACTGCCACTTCCTCTCTTCTATGCTACAGCTCCCCCTAACCCTGGTGCTAAGTAGCCTGCTGTGCTAGTTAGCATGACCACCAATGACTAAGGATAAACAGTTTTCCTGTAAGATTACAGCAAGGTTAGGTTGTTTTTCTGTTATTAGCATAGCCGGAGCAAACCATCAATCTTGAGCTCGTATGTACTGTTTGGAGGAAGGTGTGAGCAGCATATACATAAACTGATTGACAGCATTAAGACCCTCCTTCTGGCTCTAATTAGTTGTTTCTGACAGAGAGCAGTGTATTTCTACAAATGACAGTAGGACTTCAGGAAAGAGGCAGAAGAATTTGATTTTTTCCCCACAGATTATTGTACTGTCAGGACATGGTAACATTTTTCAAAAAATGTAAAAAAAACAAACAAACATATTTTTATAAAAGTTACTTACTTTTGCTTGTTTCTAACTTTTATTCTAGTACCTTAAAAAACCACAACCAGTTCTACTTTTTGCCATCTGTCCTGCATTTCCCACCAACTCTCACCCAACCATTCCCTCTCCGGTGTGTCGGTGGGTGAGATACTGTTTCTATGGGGACGGACTGTTGCTGTCGCCATGGGTACGGGCTCCACCGAGCATCTCAATTACTGAGTGGGACAATTAATAAGCATCAAAGCCTGGTTAATATTTCACCAGCAACTCAAAGCAGGTCCATGGGAGATGGAGAAGTGGCCGGAAACAAAAAGAGAACAAGAAGAGACCGCAGAGAGATGACAAGACAAGGGAGAAAGTGAGAAAAAACAACAAATCTTAGGAGCTCGGACTTCCGTAGTCATCTGATTAGCAGAACATGTAATGGACTGGCCAGACCTTGTCTTCATAAAAACCAAATAACATGATGGAAATGATCTGCTTCGAGCTACAAGGTTCCATCCAAATGTAGCTTGAACACACGTTTAAAGGGTTAATTAGCTAATTTAATCAATCCTATTTCTAGCCGCCTTTTGACCACATTTAGACAGCAATATACGGCCTTATGTATACATCTTTCCACCTTTTCAGTCACATTTTCTTGTTTACACAAAAGGCAGTTTGTTATGGTAGGTGGTCTTTTTGGACTTTAGTTTCATTCGTGTTTCTGTTTGATCATTTGCTTATTGTTTATGTTCCGATATGTTGTAATTTTAATCCCTTTTGTTAGTTCAGTTATTCTCACTAGTTGTGCTTTGAATTTGCTTCTTAACATTTCTGTTAATGTTCGAATTTGTTTCAAGTTTCTATTTCATTCTCTTTGCTTCTCCTCTTCTTCAGCCTGCCATTCTACTCTACTTACCTTAGATTAACTCCTCTGATTGTTTCATCATGTCCATCTTTCCCTGATTGTATTTAAGATTCCAGGTTTTTCAATGTTCCCCACTGGCTCCTTCCATTGCACTCCTGTGGCTTCTTGTGTTTTACCTTCTTTATTCTCCATTGTTCCCGGTGTTCATTGTAAGCTTCCTTTTATTTTTTTGTCTTTAAAATCTCCTTTATCCGTAAAGTTTCTGTACTTGGGTCCTCTTTTGCAACCAAACATTACACAGTGTCCTCCTTCCTTCCTTGTTTATTAGTAAAGTCTGTCTCTTGAGTGAAATTTTACAAAAACAGACTGTCGGCCCACATAATGGCCACTTTTTTTAGGTTCACCTTGGTAGAGAACCGCCTATTACTTTAGGAATTCGAGTACTGTGAATCCACTGCAATTGTTTGAGATTATTTGAGTTTATGACATGTTGTATTAATGTGCTGGGAGGCTATATCATAAGATGGCCGGACTACAGTCACTGTGTGGTGTTTAAACGATAATTAGGTACTACTGAGCCCAAAATGTACCAAGGAAATGTGTCCTACACCATTACACTACCACAACGAAGGACTGATGTATCCATGCTAAGATCTGACCCTAACCCTACTGTCTGAATATTATGGTTAAACTCAAGATTCATCAAACCAGGCAACATTTTTCTAATATGTTGATGTTTGATAAACCTGTGTGAGTTCACTGTTTTCGGGCAGTACAAGCAGTACCCATTGTGGTCTTCTGCTGTTGTAGTCAAATTCCTTTAAGAGTGCTTGTTCAATCTTCAAAGGTGGTATTCTGCACAAACTGTAACAAGTGGTTGTTTGAAGGACTGTTGCCTTGTTATTATCTCAAACCAATCTGCTCACTGCCCTCTAACATCAAGGAACCTTTTTCCACATAACTGCAGATCACCAACAATGATGCCAGGCCACTAAAGTCCCTTTTTTCCACCATTAAGATGTCATCATCATGGAGTTGCTTAAAATAGCAACATTTTAAAATTCACCATTACCAACTACATTGTTTGTCAATCTGCCAAGCTGTGGAAAAGCCCACCTAAAACAGTACCTCCAGCATTCCAGCTTTTGAGGTGCAACGATTTTCTGGCTACATAAAGGGTCAACAGCAGGGCAAGTACTTTTGATTTTTCAGAGTGAATGTGAAACCACTCAACCAGACTCCAAACTACCATTTGCTCTGCTGTCACATTTTGTGCTGACTGTGCTCCAGTGTTATGACCACCTACATAAATACTGATGAACCAACACAAGGCGATATCAGCTAAGATGTTCCCACCCAACGGATGTATCAGTCAGTCTGGGTGCACCTGACCTAGGAAGCTAAAATACTGAAGCTGCTTTTTGTTTTAAATAGAAGTAATTTGAAATGGTTGTTATTTTAAAATTATGTGTAAATAACTTGAAAGCTTGGTACATTAACTTTAGCTCATTGTGTCATGAGTTACAGGATTGAGCTGATGTAATCCTCCATTTATTTATCTTTGCAATGATTTAGCTACAGAAAAAGCTTCTCCATTATTGGCACAAATGTTTAAGCATTTGAAAAGAAAAGCTTGACTGACTCAGACAAGCTATTAAACATTTCCATCATCTGCCTCCTTGAGTCCTTCCCATCCCCACTTGGAGAGTGAAGAGCAAAGGAAGGTAAGAGCATCAGGAGGAAGTAGATAAAAGAGGATTCTCAGGCACACAAGAGTGGCAGGAAGGAGGAAGATGATGGTTAGAAGAGGAGAGGGGATAAGTGTAAGATGAGAAGGAATTTTTCCTGTTGGGGATGGAGGAGACAGGATGAGGGAGAAACGGCAGGCACGAGTGGTGAGTAATGCGGCGAAGAGGGGAAGTTGGTGGGACTGCGTCGCTCTGAGGCTGATGTATTGAAGCGCCGGCTGGCAGATCAATAGGATGTGCTCAATCAACAGAGTGATCCATATGCTCTGACCTAACTTTAGATTTAGATGGCTGAGAATTGAGATGCGTGCGAGTGTGAGTGCACCTATTTATATATACGCTGACGTATGCTGACATAGTAAATGGTTTCTCTTTTGTTTTTTTCCCAAACAAAAAACCTTATTCAGGTGGACATGCTGCCTCTAAAAGCCTTAAACATAAATTACAATAAGGATTTTATAGTTTTGCATCACAAAAAAAGGCTTACTAAAGATTTCAATTTGACTTAAATTTATTAGAATGACTTATGTCCTCACATTAAATCATTGTCATAATACAATCAACTCTACTTCATTTATCTAGAAAGTTTGGTCCATTTGGGGAGGTGTTAATGCACAATCAAATTTTGATGCAGTCCAAAAAAGCGAACTCTGGTCCACCTAAAAACCTACGTCACAGTTCGGTCGAAGTGAACTGATGCGGTTTGAATGCTTATGTGACTGCCAAGGGGACCAGAAAGCAGTGGACTATATTGCAGGGAATTCTGGTACAAAACAAACGCTAGTGGATTTTACTAAAGACAAAAGAGAAATCTCACAGCCGCTAAATTTTTATGCCGCTCCATTTTTATATACATTTTGTGAAGAAGTATATTGTCATTGTGTCTTCTTCTGAGGTTTTCATGTAGTTTCGTTAAGTAGTTCTTGGTGCAGCGCCACCACAGTCGAGGAGGGGGAAGGGTTTTTCAAAGGGTTGGGATAGTTTGATACACTGCAGTGTGAAAGTGAACCATACCAGCTGAAAATGCAACAAATGTTGCAGTATTGGTCCCCAATAAATCTCCATTAGTCTTATCCATCTAGATAAAATACATTGTAGAAAAATTATTAAAACATTAATGCTAGAACAATAAAGCAGCATGCAAGATTTTAAATCCAAGAACTTATTTTTTTGTATCTATAATACGAGAGGCTTATACATACATTGTACAATAACATTGTATTATTAGCAATGTTGCCTTGCACCAAGAAAGCCTTGGGTTTGAATCTTGGTCTGGGGGTCTTTCTGCATGGAGTTTGCATGTTCTCCCTGTGCATACGTGGGTACCCTCTGAGTACTCTGGCCTCATAGTCCAAAAATACAGCTGTTGGGTTAATTGGCATCTCAAAACTGCTCTTATGAGTGAGTGTGTGTGCGGTTGTTAGTCCTGTGTCTGTGTTGCCTAACATGGGCTAACAACCTATCCAGAATGCGACATACCTCTAGCATAATGACAGGCAGCAGCAGGCCTGCATGTACAGTATAGGCGGGTACAGACAAGGGATGTTGTGCATTCAGAAAGCAAAACGAGCAGGAAGATTCAAGAGACGAAAACTGATTACACTGGCTGGCAGAAGCATCTTGCAAATAATTACTATCAAAATCTGAGTTTGGAGCTTAAAAGCATGGGTAAAAAATACATATAAAAACTCCTAGCCACTTGATGACATTGACTTGTTAGTTTGTTTTTTGTTTCTTTGTATTTTGTAAAGTTGATTGCTTGACAAAACAACTTTTGTAATTTAACACACTCTACATTTTCTCAGTTAAGGATACAGAGACATATCCTTCACAGATGATCTCATTTCCAACAAAACCTCTACTGGGTACAGTTTATTAATCTTTATTTTAGGCCTTGTGGCAGTTTTACTGAAAGTTTCCTGAATGTTTTTCACATCATAAAATACTCTGCAGCAGAGGGGAACACAAAGAGGCCCAGACTAGCAATCTTCAGGTGACAGATCTACAACCAGTAACTACTTCTGCTCTCCGTTTTTAAATGCAGGAAATGCATTAAACTTAAACCACAATAAAAAGATAAAACAGTAGACCATGAAGTGAAGTATCAAAGTCAGTACAGAAGCTTAATAGTAGCCTTCTTTATCTGATGTTTGTTTGGGATCTTTGCATTGCTGGAACTGTACAAGGGTTCCCCCCAGTGTATTATAAGCCTGGAGGGCCGCCAGGCTTTTCTTGTGCCCCCACCAGGCTTAGCACTGCTTATTTATTTAAGTGTTTTTAAAATATTTGCATTTTTTTAAGACTTTATAGTTGGTGTTCAGGTATTCATTTTCCAGTCTTTCAATAACACATAATTATCAAGTGATAGTTTCAAATTTCCTGTCAACATTTTTCAACTCAAAAACATGACAGACTGCTGGATAAATGACTGCCAAGCGCTCCAACCACCAGACTTAGCAAGTTTTCTGGGGGAAACCTTGCTGTATCAACGTTTCTGACCCAAATTGTCTTCTTCAAGGGCAGCCTGCAATCCATCAAGGCTAAATTTTATCATAAACTGGTGGAAGCAGCCCCATCCTGAAGGTGTGTTTTGTATTGATTCTAACCAAGGTCTGCAACAGGAAACCAATCAATTCAAAAAGTGCATCTCATCTTCTCTTCTCTTTTCTGATAAGAAGATGGAAGCATTTTGTGGCTAAGCAGAATGTGGCTCAGGTGGAACCTGCATGAATTTGGTAAATTTATATATTTGAGTCAGCATGTATAATTCTGACCTGATAAAGATTAGAGAAAATTCATGGTAGAAATGATCATTATTACACCCCAAATTACTATCACATGCAATAATACGCATTGCACTCTTCTGATGAGAACTGTGTATATGTTTTTATTTACATGCAATTACTAAAAGTTTTTACCTTGTTAAAGCCGCACACTCTGGCTCCATTCTGCACTACAAAATTTCCACAGGTGCAGATTAGAAAGCTGGTGGTTGCATGTTGCACTTGTGGTTGTAAAAGCGTAAGAACAAGCGCAGCATCTGGGCCGGTGATGCCAGTGCTTTTTTGAGAGAGTACAGCATTGCAGTTTTAGACTGACAAGAAGATTAAAAAAAGGAAGACATCTGAGAGGGTGATGATAGAGAATGTGGGCCTTTTTGACGAACTGTCACATACACTTTAATTATTAGGCATTTTATTTGGACGTCACCAACACAAAGCAGTGCACAGCTACGAAGTAGGAAGGAAAATGCTTCATGGTTTGGGAAAATCTTGTGCAAATTAAAATCTTAAAAGTGTGGAATGGATATCAATTTGCCCTCCTGAGTACCTACATTGTTTGGAGCAGTTTTCTGCAGCTCCTCCAGAGAAACCATGAGGCCTATTGGATGCTTCTCTGATTAATTCTCTCACAGTTAAGATGGGTACTGTCTCCATTTTCAGATGATGGACTGAACTATTCACTGTGAGATGTTTAATGCCTGGATGTTGTTTTTATAGATTGATTGAACCTAAACCTGCTTTTAGCTTCTCCAAAACACTCCAACTAGTCTGCTCTACTCTTTAGTGATTATGATGTTTGTTTACTAATATTCTCTAACAAACCTCTGAGCCCTTCACAGAACGAGAACTAGAACAATTAATCGTTATTAATCAATTATTTCAATTATCTTCGACTAGCTTAGTAATCAATTACTTGCTAACAAGAGTATACAGACTTAATACAGAAAATTTTCTGAAAGAATAACAAACTTAGAGGAGTACTTACATGAAAACTGTGCAAAAAATATAAATATTTTGCATTTAAGTAAAAAGAAAAAACCTTCGGCAATCTGTTATGTTGCTCTACCCAATACTCCTCAAGTGGAATAGTTTTAGCTTCGCCTGCATCAAATTCTGTAGAAAAAATCTCAAACTAAGTGCAGTTAGCGATCACTTATTGATTGGTTAATCCATTAAAAGTATCAACAAATCAACCCTACACTCTATTGGTGCTATGTCAAGCAACAAGAGCTGAGCTTTTCAAATGTTTATGTCAAAAACATTTTTTTAGCTTCAAATTCACCTCTTGCTACAAATGGTCAAGTGTACCTGAAGGACTGCTGTTTTTAGTTATTTTCTTATTTTTAAAAAACCAATTAAATTATTTATTTGCTTATTTTAATAAATTTCCAGTGTTGTATGAAATAAGTTTAAGTGACTAAATGAAAAATGTAGTCACTTAAATGACTAAATGCACCAATTTATTATCAGATTAATTGACTAAATGTCCAAATAAATCAAAAGAATAATCAATTACTATGATAATGGTTAGTTGCAGCCATAACTCAGAGCTAGTTTGCTGTATGTTATTCACCAATTCTTTATCATTTGTGAAGTATTATCCCCTTGCTCTGTTTTACATGGTCTACTAACAGTTATGAGATTTCTTAAAATTGGACGAAAGGAAAGGAAAGCCATTGCAGCTGATTGGTGTGGCAGTTTTTTCAAAATTATGTGTACATTGTGTACCTGGAGGTACTTTCCACTGCTTAACACAATGCATCAAACTACTATGCAAATAAAGCAGGCCTTGTAGTTTTGTTTTGTTTCAAACCATGATGTTCCTTTTAGTTCTGGTGGCCCTGAGGTGCAAACCACTTCAACATTAACATAGCACAATTACAAATTCAAAAACACAACATTAATGAAGCACAATTAGAAATTCAAAAACACAACAACATTAACGAAGCACAACAACATTAACAAAATGGAAAGAGCATGTCCCAATTGGAGACCTGAGAAAACGCTGATTGGATGACGGTGCTTTTGAACTGGAAGTTATTGCTTGAGCGGGTCGGCCCGTTATTGCGATACATTATAGGGTCCGCCATATTGAAAGTGGCTTATCTGCCTGCAAGCTAATACAAGTCACTGGACCGAACTTATTTCTTGGTTGTTTAGAAGTTTGTTTCACCACAGAAATGCACAGTACTGGCCACAAAGTCAAGAAATTCTGCTTGTAAATTTACGTGGTTATCATTATCTTTAATTCTTACCTGTGAACAGTAGAGGCAGTAGGGCTGTAGTGATAAAATAATCTCACAATACAATACGATACATGATATTCTGCCCATGATACGATATATATTGCGATATTCAGCAAACGATACAATTCAATACACTTTTACGATTTTCTGAAGGATTTTAGAGGCTCAGAGTGATTTTGGTGACATTTTGTGACTGTTATAAAGTTGGATTGAATTAATTTAACTGAAAACTGATTAAAAGCACCAACTACACAATACCTGCTCTGGTTGGACACAGAATTAAAGTCGGCAGCTGGACAAAATGAATCAAAAAAGTGGTGAGAAAACATGTTTCTTTTAATTGAAACAGTACAAACTGCAGCTTACATGCATTTGTAAAGTAAATAAAA
>CAEGAF010131607.1:0-10471 GCA_903067075.1 Micropoecilia bifurca
GGAGGAGCTGGAAGAAGTGGCTGGGGAGAGGGAAGTCTGGGCCTCCCTTCTGAAGCTGCTGCCCCCGCGACCCGACTCCGGATAAGCGGAAGAAAATGGATGGATGGATGGATGGACAGTGCTGGTCAGGGCTGAGGACTCAGACGTTTAGCTTAGAAAGAAATGAAAAATAGATTATGTGGAAGAGGGGAACAGGGTGATGAAAGACCCCTGAAATTACCAGGCCCAAGACAAAGAGACATTGTACAAGTGTGTGTCCACTCCTCTACCTTTGATGCGTAATAGTCTGGGAGCAGCCAGCCAAGAGCTGATTGGTCGCTCTAATGAGCATGCTCTGTGCCAAGTTTGGGTTCCTGCCTGTGCGACCTTTGCCCCTTATTGACCAACCTGACACTTCATTTTTCACATCTTTCCAATTATAGACTGGCTCCTTATACTACAATGACTCTGTCTCATCATCTCCCTGTCACCTCACATCTCTGTTTTCCTAACTCTGTCTGGGCTCTCCTAGGTTTTTGTTTTGCCTTGGACTTCATTAGAGGATAAAATGTGGAGTAGTGAGCGTCTGTGTGCGCGTGTTTCTTGGTGAAGCTGTATGTTTTGAATTCTGTGATGAATTTATGTGTGTATAAATACAACTTCTGGTCAACTTATTTTAAAAAAAATGTGACTGTGTTTGTTAAAATTGCTTCAATAACTTCAGGTGTTAGTTGACAGTTCGGGATGTAATAATATAATGTTTTGTTTTTAAAAAGTATCTTTTTTTCTCGCAAATGCGGCAAAAGGTTTACTAATCACAAACTATGTTTCGAAGGATCATTGTGGAACACTCCAGCACAGGTTGGGCTTGTCTACATATTTTCATGCTTGTTTTATTTTGTCTCGTCTAAAGAAAAAAATAAAAATTATTCAAAAGATTATTAAAATTATGGTTTTCCCAAAATAGAAAGTCCCTGTTCAACATGTCACACTTCAAGTTTCATGCTTTTAAGGATGTCCAAATTTAAACTAGTCTTGAAGAAGTACAGTTCAAATTCATGACTAAGGAATTAAATTTCCCTTTTGCTCAGCATGATTTGCTAGCTGTTAGCGTCTAACCGTAAGAATAAGAATACGTAAAACTGAAGAAAATGTAATCTCTCTTTGCCAATATGCAATTTATGGTTTCAACATCACTCAGTTATTTTGGTGTGGCTGTACGTTCACCTCATAAGATGAGACGCTACAGTGTTTGTTAGCATTTGGTGACACGACGCCTTAGCAAGATTATTGAAAGTCTAAACAGAGTTTGAACTGAAGGACGTTACCGGGACTCATTCATAAACAGAAAAGTAGTGCTTTACTTAATTTAGCACCTAGAGGAAGAAGCTAAGCAGATGCTAAATGTTTAGCTGTCCGAGTAGCTAACAGTTAGCTTATGCTTACAAATCAACCACATTTAACTATTTGCTTTCTACTTAGTACCCAACATATTGCCACATAAATAGGTAAAACGTGTTGGTACATTCTTTAAGTTAAGCTTTTCATTTTTGCTGATTTTGACTGACCTGACCATAAGCTGACTTCACTGCAGTGCGATAAGCCTGTAGTCCATCGTGGGTTGGAGGGACTCAAGGCAGCGCCCACTGCTAACTGTAGCTGCAGTGCAACTGGTGGTTTTATGTCGTCACCAAATGTCACCAATAACACAGAAGTAGTTGCTAGATTTGTTGTTGGTCACGTTTTTGAAAATAATTAGCTAAAGTGGTCTGAATAGTCGCTGCACATAGATTATTATGCATAGATTAAACAGGGTCCTAAGCTTAAATCCCATAAGTTAATATCTGAAAAACCTAAAAATAGCTAACACTTACTTCACCAGACAAAATGAATGCTAACCCAGACTGGATTACACTTATGCCACACGATCTCATTGCATCCCTGCCTTAGAAATGTCACCTTATAACAGTATTTTTGCTTTAAAATTTATACAACAAGAAATAGATTCATAATTAAGTTATACTTGACATCCACAATCAGCTTGACATCGTCTGGAAATTCTTCTCTAAATGTCGGTTGTATGAACAAAGTGTGTTTATCGACCCAACCATAGGATTTTCTGCTCAGGTGTGACTAAACTGTGGTAGAAGAAGAAGACACAGACACATCTCAAACTCCAGACTGTGAGAAGGATTTTCTTGAAAGCATGACAAATCACTTAGCTTTAGTCAACTGACTTTAACTAGCTGAAGGAGAGCAACAATGCGAATCTGTTGCGTAACGTTTGCACTACGAGCTGGTAGCGCAAACAAATGACCTTTGTTGTGCCCATACATGTTTAACCACACGGCGTATTCTTTCTTAATCTCAATTTTTTTTGTTTTTTTGAGGGCCCAGGTAGTTTCAAACAACTCTTCCATTTCAGAGCCTTCAGAGTGATACGTTTTACAGGAGCCCACATAAACAACGGGCTCCCGTAGCATCAGAGCGCAGTGACAACAGCAGAGCGCCGCGGGACGCGTTGGACCACGTTCAGGTTTATATGGGTTAGCAGCTATCAGTGCCACGTCATATTGGCTCGGGCAAATTCTGTGTCATTCACTTGGTAATCCCAGTAAGCTGGTTATTTATCTGTTTGGCACTTTGCTCACTCTCTCCCCAACAGTTGTCTCTCTTCCCCTCTCTCTCGCTCTTTCATCTTCATGTCTCACCCCCCCCTTTTGCTGTTTTCCCTTGTCTCCCACCTACACTTCAGTCTCCCTTTCATTTGACTGTCAGTTTGTGTCTCTCTCCTCATGCATCCCCCTGCTTTCTCTCCTCTTTTCTCCTCCCCCTTTTTTCTTCTGTGCCTCCCACTTACTCTCAAACATCACCTTTTGTCTATCCTTCGTCTTTCCTTTCCCTTTACCCCTCTTTGTTCCCTGTGTGTTCGCCTTCATTTCCTGCCTTGTTCTCTTGCATTTTTCCCAACTTTGTCCATGTTTATCTTTCAAAAATTATCGTTTTAGTCTCTGAAGTTTGTTTTTTCTTTTCTTTTCAACACATTCTTCTCAGACAACACTTTTTCACAGTTCTACATTACTTCTTAAGCTGTAGTGTATTATCATGTGTGATGTACTAAGACACTTGCCTTTATGCACACGCAAACTTTAATGACACCCAGTTCTTTAGACATAAGTGTTGGAATTGAGTCGTCTTACCGTTTGCAGCCATAGAAGCTCAAACACTTCTGGGAAGGCTTTCCATGAGGAGTTGGAAGTGGTTCTCATGGAAATATTTGTTCATTCTACCTGGAGCTTATATGTAAGGTCAGACACTAATGTTGGATGAGTTGGCCTGTTGCAAAGTCTCCATTATAACCCACCACAAAGTTGTTCTATTGGCTTACCGTCAGAGGGACACGGTCCACCTTACCAAACTTACTTAATGATGTGTTTTTTTTTTATTTTTATAGAAATTGCATACAATTTTTAAAAATTTGAATAAACATGAACCTGAATTAAAATTATATAAACAGTATTAAAGACTTACTAAGGTTAAGTGGTGTTGAGAGAAAGATGGTTTAATCTCGCTGGAGGTGTTTTAATCCTCCACATAAAAAGCATAAGATCTTTTTACCAGTCTCTTATTTCTGCCCCTTTCCTGGCTTATCATCTCTTGTCCTCCAGCAGAGCGAAGCAGCTCAGATGATGGATGCTGGATAGACATGGCCCTTTAACAACTGAATTTGCCTTTCTTTTCTGGAGGGCTATTACTGAGAAAAAAAAACACATGCTTCTGCTCTGGTCTGCTTTCTCACCGGGTCATTGCCCAATGACCCGGTATAAAAATCGCTGTTTTCACCCGGAAGTGTACTCTCTCTCTCTCTCGCTCTTTTGAAAATCAAAGAGTCGGAGAAACCGTGAGAACTGTGGATCAACGTGAAACATAGGCCTATATGTTTTTTTCATTCCACGATAAGATGGTTAACGACAACTCGTAAACTTCGCAGATGTTTTGCAGAGCTTCGTCAGTGTCAGAGAGGCGGCGGGAGAGAGACGAAGCCTGGCTCTTATTCTTACATGTGGTGACAATTCTCACATGCTGCATCCTCAGTTATGGTGTTTATGCTTTGACCACAATGCCCATGGTATTTTTTAGCTCCAAATTCCATTGGCAGTAACAGGAAAAAATAGAGGGAGGATCACATTTGCTTCACACATGTCATTAAAATCAGTTCTGGGTGTCTTCCTTTCTCCCAAGAGGACTCATACTAAGAAAGACGCTTATTTTCTTTTTTTAATTTTTTTTATTTCTCCTCTCTTTCTTCGGGAGATTCTTTGTAAACATCCAGCAAAGCGCTAACGAGAGAACTCCCTGTAGCTAATTAGTCCCGCTCTATTAGCCCAGCTGTGCGCCAACTAGTTCCTACCAACAACCACGCTTTGTTTTAGCCCCACAAGCAGCCTTGGATGGGACTCTTGTGTGAAAAGTAATGCTCGGAGGGTAAAAGGGAAAAGCTAACAGATCATATGCGTCGGCGGTGGCAGGGAGTCCCTCATGTCGTCTCTTTTTCTCGCAGAATGAAGTGGCTCCTCTTTGCCTGTGTGAATTCGCATCGCGTGCGAGGGAAACAGAATAACATTCAGGCGGCGACTTGGTCAGCTGCAGCCATGCGGTCGGGTGTTTGCTCTCTCTCTCTCTTTCTCTCTCTCTCTATCTGAAAGCTACAGGGTTTTCGCCTCTTGGCCGGTCGGAATCGTCCCGGGAGCGAGGCGACGACTGCTGATATTAGATATGTATCACCAATTACCCGGACTGTTTGTACAAAGTGCAGCGCGCCGCGCCAAGACAAATGGCTCCCTGTTAGGCTTCATGTCGGTGTCTGCCTTCGTTCGCTAGTGTCCAAGTGTCTGTTTGAGATTTTCGGAGTTTATGATGTCCAGCTCGAGGCTTTTTCATTCGGCTGATTTGCGCTTTAAAAACAAGTAGTACGCAAAACTTTCTGAACTGCTCCAATTTTCTTTTCTCGTTTTTTTTCACCAAGCAGCTAGACTTTGTTTTAAGTATTTCCAGTGGTCTTGATCAGTAGGATCGTCAGGCTTTTTAGAAGTCTGTCCATGTTTTTTTTCCCTTAAACTTTGGCTGCTTTTTTATATTAGAAAACAAAAATTTTGTAGAAAAAAGGTTGCCTTCCCCCTGAGCAATGTAACGTCTACCTTCATTGTTGGTGTCTTAGTATTGGCCTGAGATTTCAGCTTGTGTTTTAACAAAACACTTAAACGTCCAATCATTTCTTTACCCATTGCCTCCAAGGTCTCAGACTTTCTTTTAGCCTTTTAAAGTGGTTTTGATCAGGTCGTTCTCACATTATTAGCATAGAAGACAGGAAGAAAGATAATGTCTTTTCCTCCTTAACAAAGCCTTGACATCTCAAAATGGTTGAAGGATAAGGGTTTATCAAGAGGCCTAAGCAAGTTCACATACAGTAAATGTAGGAGTAAACACGTGTGACTAAAAGGTCAATGTTTAAATTAGTTTTTTCAAGGCTACTTAGGGAAGTGGACTGATAAACCTTAGGCAGGAGTAAAACTTTGTCCTTGGTCATTCAAGACAAAAGATGAATTGTCAGGCCTTAATCCTTGTGCGTGCGAAGGACTGAGGAAAATGATACAAGTGATACAGGTGTGGGGTCAGTTGGACCCCATTTGTAAACACAAGGGTTAAGAACACACATACATTTACTGGACTACTAGTGAATATACAACATTTTCTATTTTAGAAAAGAAAATGAATTTTGCACCTGGAAATGCGTTGTCTAATAAGTTTTTTACTTTTAACCTCAGCGATAGTTTTTATTTTTCATAGATTCAGCTAAAAGAAACAGTGTTTCTGTAACAAGGGTCTAACAGAGTGTCTGAAGATCCAGTTTAACTTTGGTCTCTTTTCTAAGTTGTCCATTTTGTTTAGCTTCATTCCTGATTTATTCCTTGATTTTTCAGTCAATCAAATTTATTTGTATGGCATATTTCAGCAACAAGGCAGTTTAAAGAACTGTACACCATAAAAACAAAAATAAAAAGTAATGAAAATATTATACAGTCACCAATTTGAGAAACCAGTCATTTTGTCGAGTGCCATTATTAAAATCATCAACATGCATCAAATGTATTGGTCAGGTGGGTTTAGAGTTGCTTTCGAAAGGATTTCTGGAAGTTTGTTCCAGCTTTGTGGTGCATAGTGAATGCTGCTTCTCCATGTCTGGTTCTGGTTCTGGGGATGTAGAGCAGACCAGAGCTATATGATTTGATTTAGCTTGAGGAGCATCAGTAGCAAACAACACTTCCTGGTTCCTGGTTTATTGTCCAGTTTGTACTTTAAGTTATCTATTTTATCATGATTATTTTTTTACTTCTGGGACCTGGCGAAGCAAATTTGCTTGAAAAATTAATCATTTTTGTTTTTGTAGGTTAGCTCTACTTCACATTTGACTCTTCATATTTACCTCCAGAGAGTAGACTCCAACTTCAAAGTCTGACAAAATAACTTCTACATTTGTAAAATTGTAATTGTAGAGAATTAGTAGTGAAATCAAATTTTAGTATTCAAACAGATTCCATACAACTAGATACTTAAGAGTTATTTATGTGAAATAGGGTTATTCACTGCAAAATGTCTTGAAACAACATCAGAAATAAATTCCTCGTTAATCATAGCATATAACCTTCAGCGGTTGCAAGTCTCCATCGACTAGGCAGAGATATTTCTGATGTTTTCGTCCATCCATCCATGCATCTACCCTCCAACTTCGGTGCCCTCCAACAAGGTCAGAGCTCAGACTAGCTGCTGTTGGTGCTCGTCTTATTGGGTAGTTTCCAGAGTCAGGGTGGGATTTTGCAGATACGGACAAGGGAACCAAGCAATCAGCGGTCAGCCTCTGCTCGTCCAATCGTTCAGCTTCCTGTGGCCCCCTCAAAGTCAACGATTAATTGGTCCGATTGTTCAGTAGACTGGAAGAGAGGGAGCCGTGATTTGTTTGTGTGGTCTGTTACCCTCTATGACTTCCTCTACTCTTCCAGTACATCATGTATGCTGTAGAATCTGCAGTGGTAACCAAGTTCTGCAAAGGCGTGAAGCCTTACAGCAGCAGCAATGTTGCGCCAAACGGTTCCATTCTTCTGTTAGAAAGATATCATAATGCATTAATTAGAGAAACAAAAAAAATCCAAGGATGATCATTGGTCGGCTTGAGGTGCGCGTTGTCTAGACAATGTCTAGACGTGATCGAGCAAGATCTCTCGGTCCGGTAATTGTCTTACTGGTGTCCAGCTTTACCAGTAATCTGTTTAAATGCGAGGCTCTTGTGGGTGGATAAAAGGTATGCGGTTCCCTTGATTTAGATTTTTTTCTTCAGTCGGTATCACAGGAGGTGTAGAGGTAGCTGGCAGACGCAAACACGATTCTCCTTTTGATTTCCTCTGGGTGTGAGTACAGGGGAGGAGAGCGAAAGCCGAATAAAAATAAAAAAATGAATAAAAGGGCTGAAAGAAAGCGTGTAAAATGGAAGAGTAAGACGAGATGAAAGAGGAGAAATCTCCGCGTAAATGCTGCGGAAGCCTTTTGGAGGGTGGAGCAGTGTCTTTATGTGTGTGTGCAAATCTGTAGGCAGAGGGGAGCGGTGGAAACGTGGCTAATCACGGCGTTAAGTGCAGCTGAGTGTCGTTTAGGAGTTCACCGATCTGAAAGTGCCGGTAAAGGAGCACAACATCTCTTCTGGAGAGACATTAAGGCAACTCTTGCAACATAAAACACGTGAACAAACTTTTTGTTCACACGCTAAACAATATAAAATAAACAATATATGACAGCTATATACTCTAATGGCTTCTAAAACATCACTACAAAGCAGCCCCGGACTGCGTGTTGCTGGTAGCAGTGTTTACTCCGCCTTCCCCAGATTTACGGCTTCTCAAACATTATTACCTGCAGTTACCTGGGAAAAGTAAAGGCTTCTCGGCGCCCGGGCTTGACCTTTCTCAATCAAACTCACTGAGGGCTTTACAACTTCTCACTCTCGCTATCGCGGCGGCTGACGCGTCCGCTGTCAAGTAATGACACGTCTTACTGAAAAACGATGTCCCCTGATAAGATTTTATGGCCAGTAAGCAAACTCGAGTGGCCTGAGTTTGCTCCTCTCAAAGGAAGAAAAAAAAAAAAGAGGAAATTGTCTCAGGTTCCCACAGAGCGGAGTCCGTTTGCATTTAGGATTAAGGCTGTTGTCACACATCTGCTGGAGTCTGGAGGGAGCGAGGGAACAGCGACGAATAAGAGAGCCTAAAATTAAAGCAAACAGCAAGGTTTCCTCCACCTCGCCTCTCCTCTCTTATACATCATTTAACATGAAACGATCCTCTGCCTGTTCAATCACATCCACGAACTTGGTTTTAGTGGCCTGAGTCAATATTTTATGTGTGAGAAGCTAATAATCATAAACCCATCGGATAAGATATACGCACACATTTGACTGTGAGACTTTGGGAATTACGTGAGGGTTTATCAAACATTTAGAACGACGATAACTTTTCAGTATGTTAGGTTTTCCAATGACTGTCATAATGACAGGCTTTTAGAAACAGCAGAGTAAAACAAGACAGTGCAGTACTGTTAGGGTTTGTTGGAAGAAAGAACAAGATCTGAAATGTTCTTTTCCATCTGGACACCATGCCATTGGTGATAAAAACCAAAGTTGGAGGAAAAAAAAAACAATTAAATCCTTGAATTGTAATTCCAAGTCGAAAATCTGGAAGTTTTCACATTTTATAATGCATTTAAAATCCAGCACAAGCAGTTTTTGATGAGGGATGTGGTTTGATTTTGTGTTTTATTTATACCCTGAAACTTGAATGTATATTTTCTCACTGAGGAAAAACCAGCAGGGGCACCTGGGGGTTGGTAAAGTTGAGCGTTTGTCACCAATTCTCACCTCAATATTCAACATGACTGCCACTTATAAAACTCAGAGAAACCAGCTGTTTATTTCTATATCCTCTAGCAATAAACCAGTTGCCAGCCACAGTATTGTCCAATTTCTGTTTAAATGAACATTAGACCAGAGAGCCTGGATGCATCACACGGTTCCCACACAGTCTGGAAAAGTATGAATTTAGATTTTTATTGTTTCCAGATCCATGTTACTAAGGAAAACTAAAACATATGGCATAGAAAAATGTTTGGATTTCCTGACTTCCATCCATCTGTTCATCCAATTTGAACATGAACGTACAACAGTTGGCTTCCAATATGCAACTGGATCACTTGCTTTCACACCATTAGTCCCTTTTAATCAAACTTCAGTCTGTTTGCCTAGAAAGTCCGCTTTGTTTGAGAAGGTGTGAATGTGCAATCCAACACTGATGGGGAAGAAAAGAAGTGAACTGTGGTCCACCTACAATCTTGGGTAGGTGAGTTGAAGTGAACTCTGCTACGGTTTGAATGCGTATGTGAACACTTCAAAAGCAGAAAGTGGAAATAGTGGAGGGTAATTCTGGGTAATTACAACCAAAACAAATACCTGCATCTGACCCTAGCAGGAGAAATGGCTCGTGGTCTTTTACCAATGACTCATGTCTTCTTCTGAGGTTCTTGTGTCGTTTCCTTAAGTGGTTCTTGGTGCAGCACCACCACAGGCGGAGGAGGGAACAGGATTTTCAAAGGATTTTTATTGTTTGACGCAAAGCAGAGTGAAAGTGAACCACAGCAGCTGAAAATGTAACAAATGTTGCGATTTTGGTCCCCAATTGAACCGAGTCGACCGGACTTTCATGTGTGAAAACAACCTTGAGCTCAGTCGACCACAAATGTAGGTTCCATCCTCAGAGGTAAATGAAACACAACACAAGCAGTCAGTCCACTTATCTTTTTGACTACATTGTACATATTAGCTCTGAATTATAGCTCAGTTTACAAAGGTTAAATTGCTTTATATAGACCCTGTAAATGTTGATGCCAACATTTCTGCCACTAAAAGTCAGCCCCAGTGCCAGAAGGGATACTTGTGGCAGAGCATGGATGTACGATCCACTCCTCTCTCTCCTGCCTCTTTTCACTCTCCTCTGTGTCTTCCCCTCCCGCGGTTTGCTCGTTTTTGACTTACTGTGATAACATCGGGTGGAATTGCCAGCCACGTTTTGAAGCCGAGTTATTGTTCCCTCTCCTCCTTGTTACTTTAAGTTTCCCATGCATCCCTTCGGCTGGTGTATCCGTCCGTCTGCCGGCTACATGTGGGCATGTTTGCATGACCAAAGAAATGCAAAGTCTAGCCCCGACCATTACAATATGCCTCATGTGCAGAATTTACATGAAATACATATTCATTCATGACAAGCATCCGCACAAAATATCATCCTTGGTGCTCCACCCCCCACTTCACTTCACTTAGTCTCTGTGCTTCCCTCAAGAAAGTCTCTAAATATATATATAAGACATATATATATATATATATATATATAGAGAG
>CAEGAF010131619.1:0-24280 GCA_903067075.1 Micropoecilia bifurca
CTTGTTACCTATGGAAGCAATTCAATTAAGTTGGTTTAACTATTTAGTGTAAGTTTTGAGTTAAATAAACACAAAAAAGTAAGTTGGCTTAGCAAAAACAAAATAATTAAGTTAAATTAATGTAAATAAGTCCATAAGATGAACTTCAGCCCAAAAAACACTCTTTAGAGTGTGCTTCATGCTGAAAGAAATCTATTTAATCGTGTAGAAATTCTCTCCATGATTGAATTACGTTAATTCAAAGACATATTGAATTAACGACAAGTGCTACTAAATTAAGTGTTTTAACACCGCACTGGGTGACAGGGTAGAAAGAACACTCAACAATTACAAAGGTTACAACAGAACTGTATTTTCAAAATTGTTATCCATTTTCTTTACCAATTGCAGTGCAGGCACTTTACTATAAAAGGTATAAACTCTTGCCAGATGACAACCCATTTGAGCATCCATTTAAGCTAGTTTCAATTAATAGTTTAAACAAAACTTTTTATGTTAGTGTTTAATTAGTAACAAGAAACTTAAAAATAGTTCACCCTACACAGGCACAGATTTTAAATTTACAAGATTCAATGTTTTATTTGAACAAAATGATATACTTAGTATAACATAACAGTCAATAACCCCACAGGAACCTGGATGAAGTCTGCCATGGCATCTGAATCCTGTAAATAATAAGAAAAGTACAAATTTAAAAAAGAATGAGGTGAAAGTTTTGATTTTCTTATGCACAACTTCTGACAAACAAAATTATGATACATACAAGAGACATTGCATAACTCTCCACCATCATTGTTGAGGAAAACTGAGAAGCCTCCCAGGGTAGCAGTCCTTATGGCAACAACATCTTTGGTCTACAAGTAGGAAAAACAATAAAAGTAAGCACAAGCATATTCTGAAGAAACTAAATCATCCATCCATTTTCTGTACACTTGTCCCTTAATGGGATCGGGATGTGCTATTGCCTATCGCCAGCTAATGTTCTGGGTGAGAGGTGGGTTAACCCTGGACAGGTCACCAGTCTGTCGCAGGGCAACACAGAGACAGACAAACAACCATGCACACACACACTCACGCACTGTGGAACAGTTGTTAGCACTGTTGCTTTACAGCAAGAACATCCTGGGTTTGATTGCTTCCTCTGATATTTCTCCCTAAACATGCATGGGTTCTCTCCAGGTATTTCAGCTTTCTTCCACAGATCAAAGGCATACATGTAAGATTCGCTGACCGCTCGAGGCCTGAGGCTTGAGTGTGCGGGTTTATGGGTGTTTGATAGGTATGCAAATGTCCAGGTTGTACGCTGCCCCTTGTCCATTCACCATTTATTTGGAGACCTAAATAACCCTGCAAAGATAAAAGGAAATGACAGAAAACAAGCAGAAAGGTGTTTCATTTTCGATCGCTCTCTTCAGTGGCACTACATTTAAATGTCTTGTGATTTGTAACCTTTTATCATCAGTTAATTTGTTATTTTGTCACACTGCTAAAAAAGTTATAAATGATTATCACTCTTCTGTCAAATTTTTCTGACACTCTTAAACTAAAGGACTATTGAAGAAATCCCTTAATTAACAATTGCAAAGTCAATGTGTTATATGCTGGCTGATATATAATTTCCAGTGATGATGCAACATTGCTGCATCCAGTAGCTATTTGTATAATTTGTTATTTAAAGAACTTAGTTTTAAGTATTTCTTAATTTTGTGTTTGAGAGGTCTGAAATTGCTATAAATGTAAAATAAACACTGCTAAGCTTGTTAAATTTTTATGTTTATTATTGGAAATTTAACAACTTTGCTCTGTAAAATGTATTGCCTGTTGTTGTATAAAAAGTCTTGTGGAACATGTTGATGGACTACAGTTTGCTTTCAAAGCCTTGTTTGTCTATAACTGGGTGTGTAAATAAATCACTGACATGGCAATTTATGGACCATGAAGGGAAATGAATGGCGGTAATGATCCATACATCATTTGATGGAGGACCTGGTCTATGTATGTAACACAGCAGCTCAACAGCAGAGGGACACATTTGTCTGTCAAACAAGTACAGCAGAAGTGTTTCCTACCACCTGAGTAACTACTTCATAGCACATTTGCATGTCGTAAAATTTGCCGGTATTTGTAATTCTGTAATAACAACTTTCTATTTATCGAACAGTAAAGTTTACTTTATATTTGCCTCATTTGCAAAACAGTTATGTTCAAGCTGGTTTTGGTCAGCTTGACCAGCAGGTGTTTTAGTACAAACCACAATGCTATGTCCTCCACTAATTTCACCTGCGTCTTGATTTTGGTAACTTATCTGGTAATACTGGTTTTAAGTGTATTTTCATAAAGTAGCAATTTTGTGGAATTTGACCATCACCTGTGGTTTATGTTAAGCTTGACGATTAGGTTTTTTTCCATATGCATTGTTGTTTACTTCGTTGGAAGTGTAAGGTGATCCAGTATAAAGCTCTTGAAAAGTATTTTGCAACATTCACAGGAAGTTATGACATCCTTTGTTCCAGCTAAGTTCCTCCTTCCTTCTCACCTGCAGGGGAAACGTGGGGGAGGGTAGTGACCATCATTTTTGTTTTGATCGGCCGATAAATTTAAAATTAGACGACTTAACATATTTTTCATGTTACGTCGTCTTTTTTGTGCACTGTTTATGTTTCGATATGTAAACATTGAAATATTTTTGTAAGCAGTTTAACTCTGTAAAAACACTAATCATCACATACAGGTTTTTATAACAGTGGTTTAAATGGTAAAGATATCGGTTTTTTTCGTGTTTTTTTTTTCAAACCTGCAGCCACTTCTTGTTATGGATTTTTCTTCTCATAAAACTTGCGTTTGTTTGCAAACAAAGGGAAGCCACGTGGAGAACTGGAGTCTTTTGGGGAGTGTAGTTTTCTTGTTGGACAAGCCTTACATCCCTGGAAGGACAAGAGACTCAGTTTCCCAGGATGCATCAGTAAAATCTGCGTAGGCCCAGTGGAACGTATTTTTTTCCCTGACAAGTAGATGTATATAAAGGGTTCTGTTTACAACAGGGTCAGGTAGTTAAGAGTCTTTATTTTTGTCTTCGGAACACGTCAAAATGTCCTGACTGTCTCGCAGCCAAGTTATTTTTTCACAACAGTTCGATGGAAGATATGATAAGTTAGTGGCGAGCGGTTTTAAGATAGAGTTTTATTTTTTTTTTCTAATATCCCCCCTCCTTTGTTTTTCCTTTACTTGTGACAGAAGACAGAGGCAGCATCTGGAAACATTTTTTTCACGGTAACGCTTTTGTTTTGTAAAACTGTATTATTTGCTGAAGTTTATTGGGCATGTTTCTGGCTTTGTTGTAATTATTTATTTATTTATTTTTCAAGAATTTGGCTAACTTTAATAGTTTGCTAAACCAGTAACGGTCGGGCGCGAGCCAGCTTTGCTTTGCTTAACCGATTGTTAGCTTATCTCTCCACGCAGCTGCAAACTCTTTAATTAACAGTAATTACAACCTTTTTATTTATAAAAAAAAGTGATACATCCGGCTTAATATCAATAATAAAAACACAAATAGACACATAAGTTCAGATGGTTTTATTATTAGATCTCTGTTTGCTTTAGCCCAGTGTTTCTGTAAATGCCATGTTTTCTTTGTTTCCTGTGAAGTAAAGCTCATTCACACAGCAAATGTCAGACGCATCCTGGCTAAACCTGTATTGTAATCTGCCTGGCTGCAGCGACCCGCTGCACTGCTGCTGGCAAATAAAACACGTGAATGGGTTGAGTCCAAGTTAAAAATAACAAGCGATAAATGACCTCACTAGGACTTAGGCCTGTGTTGTTTGTTAGTTTTTGAAACAGGCAGTACAGCCCAAGGCATAATTTTTTTTCTTCTTTAAAGCTAATGAAAGCTTTTTTCCAGAGAAGAAAACACTTTGTCCTGGTTAAGAAATTTGGTTGGTCTATGTATTTGTACTTTTTTGTGTTATTAAAAGTGACAATAGCAAAAGGTTACAATTTTTTTTAATGATGCAAAAAAGTTACTCAAGGTAATCTGTTGTCAGTCCGGACTCACTCACTCAAGCGCTCATGAAATCTTCTCTAATAGCATCCCTTATTATCAGTTTCTTTCAAAACAAACCTGAATGGCATGTAGGTTGGTCTCTCCAACCGTTTCATTCCCGCCTCTGCCTCTTTGTCATCCTCAGTCTCATGCAAGCAATTGTGCTCCAGGGCACAACTGTTTGCAGAGGTGATGAGCACGCTAGAGGAAGTAAAGTGTGTTTATTTGCCACCTGTATTTACCCAGTTGAAAACATCTATCTTTTTCCACAAGACTGAAGTTTTTTTTTTTCCTTTTCGCTTATGTTCAGTTAACTTAGATTTTACTTAAATTCAACTTATTTATAGAGTGCCACTTAACTCTGAATATCATTTCATGGTACTTTAACAAGAGAAGCTTTCATTTATTGTTGTACTTACCCAATTAGGGTAACATTTCTGCTTCCACTCTTTGTCCAAATCAACAACCACATGATGAATAATTCTGTGGTACCTTTCATTTCATCTTTTTAGATTGCCCAAAAGTTCAAGGAGCATTTCTGTTAGCAGTAGCAGCCATGGTGTTGGTTCTGGGCAGGAGAATAAACAGCAGCACCTCAGACACCAAAGAATCACCAGTTGTCAAACGCAAGGTACCAAGTCTTCCGATTTTAAGTATATTTTATGTTAGCCACAGTTTTTTTAAACATATTTATGAATGTAATTTTTTCTTAAGGTTTTGCCAGTTGACTGCAAAGCAGGCGATGACTTTGACTTCTGCTCTGGTGCGTCACATTCGGAGGGAATCCTTCAGGTGTTCAATGAGTTCCGCGACTGCCGCCTTTTCACTGATGTGGTCATCAGCGTGCAGGGCCGCGAGTTTCCCTGCCACCGTGCTGTGCTCTGTGCCTGCTCTTCCTACTTCAAAGCCATGTTCTGCAATGATCACCGTGAGAGCAGGGAGATGCTGGTTGAAATCAACGGCATTGAGGCCGAGGCGATGGAGGCCTTCCTCAACTATGTTTACACTGGGCGTGCCAAGATCACCACCGAGAATGTCCAGTTTCTCTTTGAGACCTCCAACCTCTTCCAGATCACCACACTGCGGGATGCTTGTGCAAAGTTCCTAGAGCACCAGCTTGACCCGTGCAACTGTGTTGGCATTCAGCGCTTTGCGGATGCTCATGCTCTCAAGCAGCTTGCTAGCCGCTGCAAAAGTTACGCCCTGGCAAACTTCTCAGAAGTGTCACACCACGAAGAGTTCCTTGACCTACGGATCGAAGAGCTGAAAGACTACATTGGCAGAGAAGATTTGTCCGTCACTAAGGAGGAGATAGTGTTTGAGGCAGTGATGAAATGGGTGTACCACAACGTGGACCAAAGGCGGCCCATGCTAAAGAGTTTGCTGCAGGACGTTCGGTTGCCCCTGCTTCACCCCAATTACTTCGTCCAGACAGTGGAGGGAGACGAGCTCATCCAGAACGCTCCAGAGTGCTACAAGCTCCTCCACGAGGCCAGGCGCTACCACGTGCTAGGAAACGAAATGATGTCACCCAGAACTCGTCCACGCAGGTACTGAAAATGTTAGCATGCTTTGGTATGAGGAAGGTTTCAGGCAACTTTAAATATGAAAGTCTGTGGAAGTCGTGTGACTTCAAATGACTAATCTTTCCTCAGAAAGGAATCTTTTTTTTTTTACATCCATCTTGACATTTATGTTTTAGTTTTACTTTGATGGCAAGTTGCTAATGAACTCTGTGCTCCTGGCTGCTGTGGTTGTGGTGTTGTTGTTGTACATGCTTGTCAGCGAGACACAGACGGGGAGTGTTGTTGTGCTGAAGAGACAAGTTTGGTGCTCACTTGGCTTTGTTTTGTAGCACTGTCTTGAAATGTAAATGATAGAGGGGAGTCAGACATGTTCAAACATAGACAGATTAAAAAAAAGATATGATGCAAGAAATAGCAATCAATTGAAAATGTCGAGTCTTGTTGTCATACCACAGGTGAAGCTCACATTACATGTTTTTTTTCTTTCCTGTGTTCCTGTTCGTTCACTTCTCACCAATTTACTGGATTTTCATTTATTTTGGTGGTTTGTTCTTTTACTGCCGTAATGGTGTCCAGTTGAGTTCATTAATAAAGGACAAAGGCCAGAGCTGACTGATGCCTTCTAAACATGATACTAAAAATGAGCATATGGTGAGCTGTCCCCTAGCAAACAGCAAGGCAGCTGCGTTTGAAATTTGAAACGCCGCAATGGTTAAAATGGGACCAGTTCCAGCTGATCAGTTAAGGCTGCGCAACATGTATTTCAGGTGCTTTGTCTTTAATGCAGGCTGAGCTGTTCAAATCATCAAACCAGTCGAGCAGTTCATCCCTTTTATTGTGTTCTCCATTTGCCTAGAGGGCCAAAATGGTGGTACAAAACAAGCCTATTTTCTGGCTTTGTTTGTACACCAGAGCCTCTGCTTTCTTCAGAGGTGCCAGGGATATAATTGATCTGTTGTATACACACACTACAACAGATGTAGCTTAACCGCTTGTGCGCTTGTGTCTTTTAGTTGTGTGTGTGTGTGTGTGTGTATGTAGACAGCTAAGTGCACAGCTGACGCCCCTCAACACCCGCCAGTGTTGGGTCTGCTTTCTCTCACATGCTAAGGAAAAGCTGCAGCTCTGTGTACTCATCAGCCTAAGAACAAACCTTTGTGATCATGGAGATTCTTCTCAAGTCTTCTTTCTAACCATGTCCTGAGCTTTTGTATGTCTGTAATGATCTGAACTTTGCCTTCACGTTAATTATAAACCGTGCCTTTGACAAATGTGGATTTGTATGCAAACTTCCTTCACTGGGTGACAGAAGAGAGCATATATAGTCTAGTTTGTTTGTAAAACTGATTGGAATAGGTTAATCTAGTCTTTTTATTATTTGTTGCTACTATATCTCATACTTTTATGCCTGACACCTACACACTCTTTTCCGCACAGGTCGACTGGCTACTCAGAGGTGATTGTAGTGGTTGGGGGTTGTGAGCGAGTGGGGGGCTTCAACCTGCCCTACAACGATTGCTATGATCCAGTCACAGGGGAATGGAAATCCCTGTCAAAGCTGCCTGAGTTCACAAAGTCAGAATATGCTGTCTGCGCCTTGCGCAATGACATCTTGGTGTCTGGTAAGATCATGTTGTATTTGTTATATTCTGTGTATTAGCAAAACATTTTTTCAAGTCTTAAAATCAAGCAAACTAAATTAGTCAAACCAAAATGGAAGGTCAACAGTTCTGGTGTCAGTCTGGTGGGTTGGTCAATAGGATATGTGTATTTATTTACCTAATCTTAACCTTTTACGTAAGCCATTGATCTGGAAACACATGCTGTGGAAGGAAAGTCCTTAATGAAAGCGGCTATTATTGAAAATCATTTTTATTTAAGCAGTTCTGGCAGTGACCTGTCTGACTTCGCTGTGTAAATAGATGCCTTGTAGCAGACATTAGCATACCATTGTATCTTTTTTTTCTTTCCTGCTTTGTTGAGGATGATTAACTACCAATAAATATTTGCAATTAAGAAAATACTTTTCATGTTTATGTGCTAGGGAAGTTAATAGTCCTTCTTTCAAGTAACTTCCGGAAAAACTAGTCAAAGTCAAGTTCATCTTAATTATTTAGAAAGACAATGTTATTCCAACAAAAATAAATAAATCACCTTTAAAGTTAGTCATCTTTAACTCATCTTTCTTACCGTCCAGTATTTTTAATATTGGCAAGAAAGCCTATGATCAATTTTCCCCAATTTTTTAAGCCTGGTTATCTTTTATTGAAAACATCTGACTGAACTCTCAGTTCTTTACTCGGAGACGCCTTTATTTGCCAGCTAACTCTCATGATTTAGTTAATCTCTGTAACAGCTTTCACAGAGCTGCATGTATAATACATTCTAGAAACACTTATTGTCCTCTAAAGATTTTACTGTGAAGAGCTTTGAAGAAAAATCAAAACCTTATATATTACATTTGTCATGGCCTCCTGGAAACTGCTTCGTTTTTTAAAATTAACTGTGTGCCAAGAGAGTAATAAGTCTCCTCTGAGAGACAGAAAAAAATGAGACCTAGATTATGCAAGACATTTCTATGACCCAATTTATTTTAGCAAATGAAAACAGATTGTTGTTAGGCTTAAGGGACTTAAGTTCTGCTTCCAGGTTGCAGTCCGTAGAATAGCTGCAAATTGTTTAAGGGTTGATGCACATTTTTCCTTTAGTCAAATTATTTTAAAGAAAATTCTGTTACGGAAAGTGTGGAGAGCCCATAGGTTGTGTTTAGACATGCTTTAAAGAAACTGTTAACATTCATGCAAATAAACGGCTGAGTAGCGTAAGAAGAAAGAGGAAAAACAAGTCAAAAGAGGGGGAAAAAAATGAAAAGTGTTCCCCTCAGCAAAGAGTCTGCTCTATTCTGCACATGTGCCAAGTCCTCACGAGTTATAAATCTGCTCTCGTGCGCTGCTTAAAAATATACATGGCTCCTCCCCCACAGTTTTATGCCCAACACATACAATACATAAGCATTACTTGTTTATATAGTCTTATGATCCTCACGGACCCATTTTTTTATTGTTAAGCATTTGATCTTTTTTATGACAGATTGTATTTTTGTCCTCTATACTTTTAACAACACTGGTGTGCATTCCTCCTGCCCGTGTCTGTCCCTTTTCACACAGGAAACTGGTATAAACACAGGCCTTCCAGCCTGTACCCAAGCACAGCTGCAGCCTGTTAACTGCAAAAATACAAAAAGTATTGTTTCACTGTCCACTTACAGGAAGTGTGCCAATGTATGGACAAAAGTTCTTTAAACTGTTTCCTGTCATATAGATGAGCATTATATGCTAGACAAAACCTAAACAAACCTCATATAAGGTTCCAAGTTGCAGCTGAAACAAAGCTGGAATAAAAGGCCAATTTTGACATATATTTCGCACAAATGTTATTAGAACATTCAGGTTTTGGCTTGTTATTTTAAACATTATCTTTCTAAATCCTTTTTTTCTCTTTAAAGAAACTTGTCTTTCTGTGACTTGTTCCATCTTACAAATTCCTAATTGAGGCCTCAAGGGCAACAGACTGTCTGGCTCTTTAAGTATCTGGCGGATTATTAAGTAGGCACATGCTGGGTCTAACTTGCTCTGCAGATCTTTATCTGTCTTTTTGCTTACTTTGAAATGATTGAATAGGGTTTCTTCATTATCAAATAAACAATATAGGGTGTATGTATGCAGTCAGAAATTTTGACAGTTGGAGAGGCTTGAAGATAATGGAACGCATTGAGCATATCTAATGTGTAATATCTAATAGTGCTTCTCTGTGATGAGTGCTGAGAGGTTTATTGTGAGATTTCAGGAACATGTTGGCGCTTGTTAAATGCGTGCCTGTGACACAATAACATAGTTATCATTGTTCCTTTTTTATCTCAAACAAAACCAACTTTATTTTCCTTGTTTTGTTTCCTGTACAGGCCTATGAAATAACTCCAATTCTAAACTTACTCTTTGTGATCTCACTCAATAGAATTGAAATGTGTTTTGCTGCTATAGCAGACAGTTAACACATTTAGATATGCATGTATCATATATTTAAAAGAACACATGGCAGTTGGTAAACTTTGCATATGTGTCTGGCTAACTGATTCTCTTTGTTTCTGCCCTTTTTTCCACATAAAGTTGTCAAATTTGTAACAATAATGTTGTATTGCATCCGCAGGAGGACGCATTAACAGCAGGGATGTGTGGCTGTACAACTCCCAGCTCAACTTTTGGATCAAAGTTGCTTCCCTCATCAAAGGCCGCTGGAGACACAAGATGGGTGTCCTGCTGGGCAAGGTATTAAAAAAAGTAAATCCTCATGTTTCAAATGGGGTTTTAAACTCTTTTTTTTTTTTTTTAGAGATCCCAGCTTCATATTTTAACTGCTGCTTGAACCACAGCAGTGCCAGGCTTGTCGCCGGCTGAAGTTGCATAGTTGCGTAATTCTCACTGCCGGGGATGTTTTGTACGAGATCCAGAAAACTTAAATACTTCAGTCTGGCTTTTGGGTTAAACAGTTTGGATCATGATGCAAAGCATCTGCTGTGGGTGCCTGGGGTTTGTTTGCACCGTATAGAAGATGGCGTTATTTTGCATGCAAACTATCTGGATTGCAGCAAGATTTGGTACATGACACTTAATAGTAGAGTAATTAGGTGTTAAACGAGACTGTAATCCTTGTTTACAAAAACTCTGGTGAAGGATTCTTTAGAAAAAATGGAGGGGAGGGCAAAGTGCTCGTCAGTGATTACTCAAAATGAATGATTTGGTCAGGTGTAGGTGTTATTGAGAAATTCTGAAGAACTTGGTAAGGTAAAGAGTATGAGGATGTTCAGGCATGTAATTGAACTGCTTTCGTTTCTTATCTTATAGTAAATTAATTACGTAGTTGCTGGCATGCTGGTTCTTTGCATACCTTGCATACAAAGTGATGATTCACTAATGTTATATGTTCATAGTATTTTTAAAAATTTTTATTAGACTTACACTACATATTTTTGATTAGAAATGTTTATCTCGTTGATGTCAGTTGTCAGATTTGAAAACACATGGATTGGAGTAGATGAGTTGCAGCTTCATTCTGGACAGGTGGACATTCTTCTCTGAGGGCAGAGTGAGTTCAGCCGATGAGTGCCAGCACTTTATGCTTCCAAGTTAAGAACAAGCTGAATCTCTGTCTCTGCACTAGCCATAGACAGCGGGCAAAGCAGTTGACAAATGTCTCAATACACTTAAAGTCACAACATTAGACTATATTTCAGACCATATAAAACATGTGATACAATGTTTAAGTAGGAAAATAAATTCATCCTACAGGAGGGGAAACTGTACAGACTAGACAGTGGTATTCAAAAATAGCACAAATGATTTATGGCTTAAATAGCTCATGCATGTTTTTGTTAATGTGTAAAAAGAAGTGCTAAATAATTATAATAGTCATGTAAGAAATACATCAGCATAGCCTAACATGAACATAATGTACAGTCTTAATTTAAAACTAAAGATCTTTTACTGACAAACATGTACATGCTTAAGCACAAACATGCTGAACGTGGATAAGCGCAGGTGTTCCTGGAAAGTTTCAGCCTCAAACTGAACTCTGATTGATTTAAAGAATCATGGCTCAAGGAGATTTGACCTATGACCTCAAAACTGCACCCAAAATTCCTAATTGTTTTATCACAGCAAACGCATTTTGATTTGTGCTCCCACAACAATGTGCTAATTAGCTGGGCGGTTATAATGTGGCTATAAAAAGGCAGTACTCAACACTTGAAAAGGTTTTTGAGGTATAAATTTGGAATCTATTTGCTTAAATACTATTGAGCTACACATTAAGATTGCAAAATTCCTTTTAAAAACAGTTATAGGACTATTATGTATACATAAATGAAAATATTCTATAAGAAGATCATTGATTATATGGATTAATGGTATGATAGAAAAAACACTCATTGATCTTTAATCCAAGTATGATTATAATATCCATGTTTCTTTTATATTTCTCAATTTGTGAAAACATCCTTTTCAGAGTTTTCTTTCCCCTTTGTCACACCTGTGGCATTTAATGCCTGATGGTTCCTCATTTGTTTCTCGAGAATGTTTTTTGTCATGGTCTTACTCCAGATTCTTTAAGGTTATTTCTATCTTCCAGTATCTCTTTCAAATGCTTCTCCCTGACATTCTTCAGAAGAATTATTCCCTTCCCCCCTCAGCTTGTCCCTACTTATTTCCTCATTCAGTCTGTAATTTCCTCTTGATGGACAGCTCTGTTGCAAGCCCACATGCTGTAAACAACCCACTATAATCATCACATACATATGTTCATTCTTTTTTTATGCTAAAACATTCCTATAGAAGTCCCCGGCCTCCTACTTTGTATCGTCAAAGATCAGATGTGCTTTTGCATGACTGAAAATGTTTGCCATATGCACGCAGGCCTCACAGTCATTCTTATCTGCTTTGTAGTTTGAACTTCTAATGACGATTCTCCTGTTAGACTGGTCCGACATGAACAACGTATTTTATGAAATGGGTCGTAATTGTTTTTTTCCCCCTCCAGTAATAGACATATTGTGGATTTCATTATTTTTTTGGTATATAATTATCAGTCTCACTCTCACCCACTTCCCTACTTTTATCATTATCGTTTTTTAGGAAGTGGTTGATTGTTCAGCCGTCATTAAGCAGTTGGTTTAGTATTTTCTGTTGTTTTAGTTTGTGTACATGTTTCGTGGCGTTAAACTGTATGTTACAACCATAGCTGTTACACTTCTTTAAATATACTGAAACTGTCCTCTGTAAGCAGGACAATTTCTGGATATATTTACTGAATCATTAAGGGGTCAGTGTATTAAAAATGGCAAATCTGGTAAAGCTAAATGTACATGTTTCATTTCTTGAAAGACCACACACTAAAGTCCTATATCACTCTGAAGCTTTCAGTTTAAATATGTCCTATTAGATGTGAGTGGGAAAAATAGTTTGACTTCAGCAAAAACGTGGGTGAAAAAAGAACAGCATCTAATTACAGTGGATTTATCTATTGATGCAATATGTTCCTGTCTTATTGTGTTCTTTTTTATTTATAGAAACAATCTACCAGTGTTTTGTTACAAAATATCAAGAGTGTTAAACGATCTAAACTTGGCCTAAGTGATTTTGATCTTACTTTGGACTTCAAAGTGCTGAAGCAATTTCATAATAAATATGTACATGTTATTGTGTTGTACACTCTTGATTGTTACAGAAAACCAAAAGGTTTGTTTGAAAGCGACACGCGTTGAAACCGAAACCCAATGAATGACAGTTTTTCAGTTGGAAAAAGCAGTAGTGTCATGTCCCACCTCTACCCAGGAGACAAACATACACATCTGTTCTGTCTTTTGAATTAGTTTTCTTCTCTTTAATTTTATGCATTTAAGTTTCCTTTTATTTTTATTTCTGGGAGTCAGCAACTGCCTGGAGGGTTTCTGTTGGGAAATTCTACTTTGATGATGTGTAGTTTAACTTCCTCTGCACTGGTAATCGTTTTCAAGAAATGTTTTCTTGCAAATTTGAAAAATGCAAAATCCTTCAATCATTTGATATATATACATATATAAAGGTAATTTGGTTAACTGCTACGTGCCATGTATCTGCTAATCTGACAAAAATAGTCAGGATATTGTAGTACTGACTTAAAAACAAGAAGGAGAAGGAGAATACCTTTGTCTAGCGGCAGAACGTTGTTCGTGTTCTGGACCTGACTAACTGGTTTATGAAGTGCTCAGGTGAGCAGCTATTGTTTATGCTCACAAACTGAAAATAAATTTTAAAAAAATTTGATTTGCGGAGCAATTTAGTTGGATAACTGTGTTTCAAAATGCTGCCATGAAGGAAACCGTTGTTGCATGCAAGAGATATTCATATATTTCACTGATTTTCTGCGTTTCTGTTCTCAGGTCTATGCTGTGGGCGGCTATGACGGGCAGAGCCGCCTGAGCAGTGTGGAGTGCTACGACTCCTTCTCCAACCGCTGGACAGAAGTGGCTCCACTGAAAGAGGCAGTCAGTTCTCCAGCGGTGGCCAGCTGCAGCGGCAAGCTCTATGTTATTGGAGGAGGCCCGGACGACGAGACTTGTTCAGACAAGGTGAGAAACAGATGCGTGTTCTCCCTCCCACACAGTAAGCACATGTTGCATCCGAGGCGTGTTTTCACTATAGTAAGATTCTCTCGGTTATGTTTTCTTTGTTGATGCCTAGAAGAAGTAATTTAGTACTAAAGATGAAGTTTTGTTTGAAATAAAATGCCAGTTTGTCTACTTTTGTGTTTGTTAGCTCTGTAAAAGGATGAAAGACAAGTTGTATCATTTTTCTGTTTAGTAATTTATGCAAGTCAAACAGTCTCTGCAGGTCTGATCTGGTCTGAGTCCTGATTGCATCAAGATCTATATCGCCCATAAAAATGTAGCAATAGATCATTTCCCAACCAATTCTATAGGCTGCAGAACTAAACTAATGCCATTATTTCTTGGTGGATGAAAAACCTCTGTTTGAATTAATACATTGGACATTCACTGTGGTCAGTTATGTCAAGGGTCGCGCTTGTAATTGAACAACACATCCACATCATCAATAACATGACAGGGTTGCAGCTTCTACACAGCACTGAAAATGAAAGAAGATGGATGTTAATTAAAGCTATGATGAGAATAATTAAATTAATTTTCTAGGTACACGTTGAGCCACAATAACTGTAACAAATTTAAAGTAGATTTTGTTCTCCTACTGAATGGTAAAACAGAAACGCACCATAAATCCAGGCATGACAGTTCGCTGGAAAAGTGTGATTATGTCCGCTGATGATTGGCATTGTAGTAAAATCAGAGGTAGTCATTTTACTCCAATGAGTTGCAGGATGTTTGCCCACATTAGAAGCACATGCAGCAGGGCAGACTGGTGATCTGGTTGTTTGATAAATGATTACCATGGAGGAATCTGACATGTAAGCAGACTTTACTTCAATGAACCAACTCAAAAGAATCGCACACATAATGTCAAGAGTCCTCGTTTGCCACGGTGAGAAGGATTTCATATCAGAAATGGACAAAGATAATGTGGAGTCTATGTTAATATATAGTTCCTTCCAAAAGCAATTATCCCTCTTGACCACAACCCTCAATAAGTGTTAGAAAAATATGCCGAGCTTTGATCTTGCCTAAATTAAGATAAAATTTTGTGATTCAAGAAAAAAAAACTGGACAAAAATGGGAAAACGTACTTTATCTGTAAAGTTCTTTAAACGGTGTACTTTTTCCCCCCACTTTGTTATATTAAAATACATTGACGTTTGAACCCATGTCGCATGCTTCGTTGTTGTGCCTTACTTCGGTTTCCAATTTATTCTTTACATGTTATACATGCATTTTGTATCTTTTTTACTAATCATGCATCTGTACCCTACAGGTTCAGTGCTATGATCCAAATACAAACACATGGTTACTACGGGCCAACATCCCCATCGCTAAGCGCTGTATCACAGCTGTGTCCCTCAACAACATGATCTATGTCTGCGGTGGCCTGACCCAGAACCTTTATTGCTACGACCCAGCGCAAGACTACTGGATACTTGTGTTGCAGACATTAGCCAAGCAGGTGACTGATTTAGATTCAGATTGTTTTGAAGTCTGTGAGCAAGTGAGGTACAAAGTCCATAGTCTTAAGCAGCATTTTGAAACTTCTGTTTTGGTCTCTTTTACAGGAAAGTTGTGGCATGTCAGTGGCTAATGGGAAGGTCTATATCCTTGGTGGCCAAGGGGAAAACGGTGAAGCTTCAGATGCAATCATATGTTTTGACCCAGCGACAGGCCTCTTGACAGGAGATCGTGGCATGCCACGACCCATCTGCTACCACGGATGTGTAACCATCCACCGCTATTGTGACAAAACCAAGCCATGACTCTAAACACAGAAACACAGACGAGCAACATGTGAGGACACACACTACTATAGCCAAACTCTTTATGTACTTCAACATAGACATGTTACTTTTAAACAAGAGACATCTGAATTAGTTCAAATTAAAGGAGCAGGGAGCTAATTTATTCTTTCCCATCATTTTGTCTTTTTTTTGTGCAATCTGGCACATTTTAGATTACACTATCTAAAATGTACCCCACTGACCTGGTTCCTAATATTTCCATACAGCAGAGCAGTCCAGCACTAATTAGAAATATAAGTATTTTTAAATATATATATTTTAACTGTATTTTTTTTTTATTTATTGGTTTGTAATTGAGCTGATATGTGGGCAACAGTCAGCCAGCTGTGGTGCCACAGTATCGGTTCTTTTATCTATTTACCGCTCTAACCCATTGAAAAGAAGCTGAACAAACACATTAATCAGTTGTCAGTTGTCTCTGCTGCCTTGCTTCAGGGTTTTCCTCACAAGTTCCCCCTTTACAAGCTTGTTTCCCCTCACCTGTTCCACATTGTTCATTGTTTCATCACCTCAGTTTGTTTTCTACATTACTATTTGTGTTCTCCATTGCAATTAACTGATTTATCATTGTTTTTATATATATATATTTCTTTAATTTATATGTATTTTTAATTTTTTTGTAAAAGCATGTTGTATTATTTACATCATTGGTGTGTCAGATGAGTATTACTGTCAGCTTTTTGGTGTTTGGGACACGTAGGGTGGTTTTGGTTAGTTAGAAACCGTTGTAGATCAAACTCAAGGATCGCTCTGAATAACTGATGTGTGTGCATGACAAATATGGATGTGTGATTTTATGACTCAGCCTGGATGCGTCGGAGCCCAGCAGGTTTGACATCAAGTTGTAGCATAAGCACAGCACAACTGCTAACTCTTAATTGAGGCTGGCGCCTCTCACTTAAACATTAACGTACAAAGATGTAGCTCTGGGAAACCAGTTTGTCTGTATGTGTGTTTGCTGGTCGGTGAAGGTGTGCAGCAATGGTATCATCACACACGGGGTTAAGAGTTCATGCTAAGGGTTTACGACTTTGAGGCTCACAATCTGTAAAGTTTTTAGTTTTTTTTTTTTCTTTATTACAAGTTTGTATTGATAGACCAGAGAATTGCTGTGAATATAACTTTAAAGATTTCTTTTTGTATGGAAACCATTTTTGTCGTTTTGTGTTTTTTTTTCTATAACTAAGATCCCTAGCTGTGCACTTTGACAAAACCTTTTTCAATGTAGGCAGATTTAGAAATGGAATCACCTTTCTTTTATGTAAAGTGGACAAGACAGTAAATCATCTTTAATGGCTTTGAGTTCTTTCAAAAATGACAAACTGAACAAATTTGGAGAGTTTCTTCCATTTTTAGGACAACATGAACAATCTATGCATGTAGTACCACTTAGAAATGCACAACTTATTCCGTGGATAGTGAATGCGGCGTATATTTTTATCTCAGAAAATCAACAAAGCTGTTGGGGGTTATTTCCTTTTATTGATCAAGCATGCTATGAGACGGCTTAATCTGGTGTTGGCCTTGAAATGATGAACGCCTTGATTCTCTTCTCCACGCATAAGTTTTGTGTGTGTTTGTTTTCATAATGTGCTAACTTAGAAGTGCCACCTGGACAGGAAAAAGGATGGTTTAATGTAAGAAAAAGGCTAAAAATAGTGAGAATGAGAAACGAGTGTACCTTCTGCCGCTGAGATTAAAATACCTTTAAAATGAGACACAAACATTGTCCTGATATTCAGATTTATTGGTTTTTCAATGAACATTCATTTATTGCCTGCTTGTGATGAGCCTATATACTGTTATTTTGTTTAATCTGATTTTTTTCCCCTTCTTTTTGTGGTGAAATGTGTATTTGTTTGTTGTTCAGATAAAGTCATTCCACCAGGTTAAATGGTATATTGCAAATGCTGACTGGAAGAGTTGAGCTAAAACATATATATGTATAGTTTACCCTTCTTTATAAATACAGATATCAACCAAAGTTAATCTGATTTTTGTCCTGGTTTATACGTGTTGAGAAATAATTGATTGTGCCTGCATGTAAGATGGACAATTGAACATGTTAAATGCTGTGCCATATGCCTTAAAACAAATCATGACAGGGCTATTTAATCTGGCCTTTTTCATATTGTTTATTGTATGTATGATGTAAGAGAACATTTTGGATATTGGCAACATGTTGCAGTGGTTGTAAGAGGAACATCAATAAACTGTATAAATGATTGGTTCTTTGTTTTTAATTAAGTGGTTTGTAAATGTCCACATTGACAGTAAAAATATGCAGAGCCTGGCATAAATTTACCTACACTCATCACTGACATAAATGATGTCATAATGATACAACATAGAATATTAGAGACCAGGATTTGTTGTACAAGTTTAATTAAATGGATTGCAAATTTTATCATTTTTTCATAACTCTTAAAAGTTATACATACGGTTCTAAATATTTACAAACATTTCTACTACTGTTTGAAACTTGCTTGATGACATATTTCTGTTTTTTCATTTCCCCTCTCTTTTTATCAGAAACGGTGCAACTCATTTAAATTGATTTGTTGCCTGACATATAATCCATTTTTAAGCTTAGTGCCAACATGTTAGCTGGGGTTGAGGTCAGGGCCTTTCCTGCTTGGTCCATTCAAAAAAAAAAAAGCCAGCGCTTGAGATCTCTGTCTGGTGGAACAACATTTTGTGTCCAGGTCTAAACCATCAGGCAGTTTTAGGTAATCCGTCTACTACTAGTACAGACCCTCATGATGCTGCCACCACTGTGCTAACTTCTTTAAACATAGTCCTTATCAGAGCTGACGCTTTGTTTCATAAAACGTTAATCCAGAAGACATTTGGCTCGTTCATGGAGTTTTCAATTATAATTGAGCATGTCAATTTCCCAGCATCTGTGTCTTGAGACCTTATAGTTATTCCTGAAAAATAAAACAATTTTTAAAAAAATGTTTCCACCTGTGGGTGACTGTTTGGTTCGGATAACTGAATCTCAGTTAACTGAAACTCAGCTGTAGCTGGGCGATGATCCCAAACACACATCTAGGCTGACATTAGCCTTCTCGTCTTAAAGCAATGATGGTGACCCTGTTGGGAATTTCTGGGCTATGTCTGATTAAAAGCAGATCTTTGCCAGGAAAGCAATCTCTTTTCATTGGCTCTGTCATTTCCAAGAATGGCATTATATCCAGAGAGGATTGTGCCAGGACATTGCTCAAAAAGAGTGTGGTTTCTCTGGCACTTTATAGAAATCGAATTCTGTGTGTCCGTGTTCATATTTGAGCCTGTTTTTATACCTTTACGTCTCCGTAGAGTAGACAAAATTCATATTATATTTAAACTTGCAATATAAGTTACAATGTGGATCCAGAAATATGCCACAGATTTAAAAAAAAAATAAATTAACCAGTAAGACATATACTCAACATAGCTGCTGGTGGTTTGAGTCCATTGAGGGACAAATCAATCATGCTGGTGATGTTTTAATGGGCCATTGTGTGGAACTAAAGGATGTGGCCCCGGCATCAGCTGCACAGTTTAAAGTCAAATTGAGCAACACAGGCTCCAGTAGACATTCGCTGGGCTTTTTTATATGTTATATGATTTGTGGCATTCATTCCACATCATGGTTCGACACCACTGCAACATTTTTCTCACAGAGTTTTGTAGACATGGGTAATTAGTACTAATTAATTTGTAAAAAAAAAAAAAAAAAAAAAACGTTGTAATTTGTTTGTTTTAACAGATACACACTTACAGACATGAAAAGACAGCACTGATGTTGATTTTAGAGGTTAAAACAAGATTTGTAACAATCCTGTCCTGGCAGACAAAGGAAACCCCGTGTCTCTGTGAGAACTTGAACGTCTTAATTAAAATTATCACATTGAAAAAAAAGTTGCAAACATGCTACAGTTTTTGCAAGTCACAGACAGAAGAGGTCACTTTTTACAAAATAGGCAACCCCATGTGATGAAAAAAGAAGTCTTTATTTGGCAGTTGCCGTTTTGAAAGACATAAAACTACATTGTAACAAGAAAAAAAAATCACATAAAAATACAAGAGAAGGTCAAAAGGAAAAGGATAGAAATGCAGAAATGTAACTTTTCTTCCACATAAAAAGAAAACTTTTCCGCATTTCTCAGAATCATATTTCTGAGTAACCCGCAATGTTTTCCAGTGTGTGATCAAGAAGATGACATCATTGCAAAGCTGAAGAAGAAGGAAGAAAGATAACAACAAGGCTCATGGAATTGATGTTATCCTGATGATCTCAGGTATGATCTTCAGAAATATGACATCCTGCTGTGGCCTCTGCAACATTGTTAACATCTGATGGGTCATTAACCAGCTTAAAACATTAGCGAGTGGCATTGTTCAAGGTCAGTAGAGTCTGTCTTGCTATTTTAGCAGGAAATGAGCTTTTAAATTACTGTGGAAATGTCTTTCATGTTACAAAAAGCATTTTGCATGAAGTCATCTCTCAAAGATGTCTTGTGACAAACTTATGGCTTTTGAAAAAAGATACTAAATGGAATATGGCTTTTAAAAACTCTTTGGTTTAAACTTTTCCACAGCTTTATCCCTGATTTGTCTGCTTGGTTTCTTGATCTGCGTGATGCCAATGATCTCTAGTCTTAGAATATCTGTTTTAAATTTAGATTAAACTACTATTTTTTTAACTATGTGACTTGACTGAATTTTATTTTATTCAGAGTACATGGAACTGAAAACAAGGAGGCTTGACTTTCAGGTAGAAGATGTAAAAAACATGAGATTTGTCCTGCTGTTTTGCATATTTTAAGATCAGGAAAACATCTAGGAATATTTTTTGGCAATTATGTCATACTCGTATAATTTCTAAAGAATAGATAAGCCACTGAAATATTTTCAGAGAGATTCAGTGACAACAGGGAAAAAAATACTTTTTTTGTTGCACTCCTTATCTGAAAACAGTTCTGGTTTCAGTAACCGCATCTAATTATCATTCCTGTGGAAACAAAATGACGTCCTACTTCCACTTTTATTTCTTATTACCTGTTTTGCTGGTTGGAAGTTGTAATGCAAGTAACATTTTTGAAGATGAGATACTCCCTTTTTCCAAGGAATCACATTACATTATGTACGAGTTGTTTTTTTTTAAAATTCAGTTCTTCAGGAGTAGAGGAAATTCATTTGTAGAACAGCGGCCCCCAGTGGCTTCTTTGGTGAATCGCGAGGCTAACTGTACACTACTGAGTTAGCATACATATGCAGCTCGAGATTTAGCAAATACCAAGACACGAGTACTGGACGAATACAGCAAGGATGTGCTCGCTTTGAGTTAAAACAAGTATTGTTACTGCACTGCACAGACATCTCCAGTAAGTCTGCTTTTCATGTAGTCGGACTCGGTGGCTACAAACATGTGCCAATGTTAGCTAAATTAGCAAACAAGGTTAGCGCTCCTTAACGTGACTGTCAAGTCGGCTGCACGAATAGCAGGCACAATTGTGTTTATTTTTATTGGGTACAATATACAGTAGCATTTCATGTACGTGCTTATTACACCCATTCATGTTGTTAGCTAATTCACTAGGAGTTTAAAACCTTTAGCCCTGTGTAGTTCGTGCTACAGAGTTAGCTTCAATCATTTACTCTATCTGATTGAACTTCTCTGCTTAGCAGCTAATGCGATGCTAACAACAACCATAACTACCCAAACAGCATAGAAACGACTAGCCACCGTTAGCATAATTTGCTTTTCATCCTGTTTTATCTTTGTAGGTAAACATGTCAGGAATTAAAAGGAAAATAGAAGGCAACGACCCAGACTATGATGACATTTCACTGGTTCAAAGTAATAAGAGAAATAAAACGGCTGAACATAATGGTAAGTTAATAATATGATGTGCTACTTCTCTTTGCATGTTTCTGGTAAAAAAATGTAAATGAAAAAAAAAATTTTTTTCTCAGCTCGAGAAGCGACTGTACAGAGAATTGAAAACATCATCAGGGAGCAGTTTTCCTTGGAAATGAAGAACAAAGAGCATGAAATAGATGTTATAAGTCAGGTATGTGATTATGAATTAGATAAAAAATACTTCTATCTGTAATCCATTAATTTTCCCCCGCTGTTAAGGGACAAAATGCAGAAATTGTTTAAAATTTGCAGCAGATTGTGTTAATGCAACTTTTATTTGCAGCGCCTAAATGAGGCCAGGAGGATGATGGACAAGCTGCGGGCATGCATAGTGGCAAATTACTTTGCCAGTTCTGGAATAACAAAGCCTCCAGAGGTATTTCCTAATAGTTTTTGAACAAATAGCTTTTATAGGTCAAAGAGGGGGGGAGGAAGTTCTGGGTCAGTTACAGACATGTAGTCGCGTTCTTGATTACCGTTATAGCATTTAAAAAACATTTACTGGTGGATATAATTGGCACAGGATCAGCAATAAAAGCTTAAGACGTTAACTATGAAACGACCAAAAATGCGCAGATGTTAAACAGCGAAGTGTGAAAATAATTTAGTATTGCAAAAGTTGATTATATTGTCTGCATTTTTCTAGCACACCTTGAAAAGTGACCCTGCAGTGTTGAACCATCCGGCCATCCGTCGGTTCCTGGAGTCTCCGTCCCGTTCTTCTTCCCCTCTCAACCAGGGCTCGGAAACGCAATCCCTGGCCCATTCAGAGTGTGAGTCTCTCTCACAGCAAGGAGACGGCACTGAGAGGAACGGAGAGGGAACGTGGAGAGAGGACGGCGGCAAGCAGGAGCGCAGACCTGGACGAAACACGGGCAAAGTTAGTTCCACTTGGTGAAATGTTCGGGTCTGTGATCTTTCCATAGCTGCTCAATCTCCTAATTGTTTTAATTTTTTCTTAGGACACATTTGGTGTGCCTTCACCCATGGATGTAGAGCAGAGGGTGACCTACCACACTACTGGAGATGAAGCCTCCAGACTCTATGTTAAGAAGACCATTGTTGTCGGAAACGTATCCAAGTATGCAACAACACTGAACTCAAGCTTGCTTTAGATCATCATCATCTGTCTTAGTATGTTGAAAATTAGGCCCATGCACACTTTTAGTGTGTTTTTTGTTGTTGTTTTATTTACTTTATAGTCACAGAAACACAAAAATCCACAAACACTTACTTGAAAGCATAAGAGTTGCTTTCAAGTAACTCTTAGGTTACTTGACAAAATAATATCCAGAAAAATATAATGAAATTCTTTTTTTTTGTTAATGTGACAGACATGTTTAACTCGCATGTTTTAGATCAGCAATAATTTACAGATTCCTTTTCTTCAAATATCAGCTTACTTTGTTCCATTAAAATATCTGTTTAGTTCATGTTTGTGGTAAACAAATAATATCATCAAAGTTAAATTTTGTATTTTCAAAGAAAAAATAAGATTTAGTAGTTTAGACTGGATAGTAACATATATGCTTCAGCTGTGCCTATTTTATACTTATCATTTTAAAATGAGCATTTCAAACCTTTTCACATGTTTACTGGAGGTGCTAATGGGCATGGAGAGCGTCTCGTTTATAACCTCTAAGCCCAAAACAAACAAGAACAAGATGAACTTCCCAAGCAGTCGGTGGTTGTGATCTGAACCACACAGACGAACTGATCTTGTGCAACACTTTATTCCCAAGAGTTGGAGCCACAATTTGATTTTACGACAAGCCCAGTCTTGATAAAGGTTGAAAACACGTTTTGTCTTATTTATCTACCCTTTGGGCCTGATGTGACCCACAAAACTTTCAGTCTCTGATAGATTCTTTATGCGCCATGAGATGAAAGTTGTCATGATCCCACAAAGCTCAATCTTACTTTTATGTAGCTTAAGCTAACCGTGTTGGGGGCTGCGCTTCTTCTCCGTTTTGTGTGTGTGGGGCTCACATATATTATGTCGACAGTGTTGAACATTTTGTTCCCCATCAGCTCTTAAGTTAAAGTTAAATATTTATTTCCCTGTTTCTTTGTTTTCAGAGATTTTAGTTAAAGACAGGAAAACAGCCTTTTGCAGCTATCCCTTCTGTCTTCCTTATACATTTTTCATTTTTTTCAGGGAATATATTAAACAACCAAACAATTACTGATGTTTTTTTTTTGTACTATTTTTTTTTTTTTTTTTTTTTGCTTTTAGGTACATCCCCCCTGATAAGCGAGAAGAGAACGACCAGTCGACCCACAAGTGGATGGTGTATGTCAGAGGCTCGAGGAGAGAGCCGAGCATCGACCACTTTGTGAAGAAAGTCTGGTTCTTTTTGCACCCCAGCTACAAACCCAACGACCTGGTGGAAGTCAGGTTGGTTCCTGTGTGAATCTTTCTGAGTATTTAGGAATCAGCAGTGCATGTAAACACTCCTCAGTTCTGAACATGTCATGAGAGACAGACAGAGGTTCTCCTCCTCCTCCTCCTCCTCCTCCTCCTCTTCTCATAGAAATCGGCTCTTGGTTGCCGTTTCATGTGGTCACCTGAGGCATCAATAGAAGCCAGACAGACGGGGACTAACTTGTTTCAGGAAGCTTGCTCCCTTCACACCGCCATGTTGCCCATGGACACAATATTCGATTTGAACGTTTTTTTTTTTTTTGTTGTTGTTGCTCTGAGAAAAAAAAAAGTGCCGGGGGGGGGGGGGGGGGGGGGGGGGTTAACCCCCAAACAGTACGAACGGAAAAAAATTTGGAAAAAAC
>CAEGAF010131647.1:0-10384 GCA_903067075.1 Micropoecilia bifurca
ACATCTGTATATATATATATATATATATATATATATATATATATATATATATACACAGATGTATGCCTCTGTATATATGTATATATATATACAGATGTTTATATGTATACATACATATAAACATCTATCCAATATATATTATTCAATATTAATCATTATTTATTTGTGTCATTATTAATCATTATTTGTTTGTGTTTGTATAGTTATATAAATACGTATTGATATTACTAAATAATTTATTAAATAAATTATCCACAGCTGTGTGCTTTGTAATATGCTCATCATACCTCAATATCAGAATATTCCATTCCTATTCTATAGTTTTAGCCACTCAGAATATTTAAATATGCTGAACTATGTATTAAAAACATACTTAAATAATACAATTGTTTATAAATGTAGCTTTGATATATGTTTGAATATAGTTCCCAGTAACAAAAAAGCGTGTTATGATCGATTAAATGTGCGAATGCGTTATTTTGCCTGCTAAACACATAATGCTGAGTGTAGTGGTCTACCGCTGCAAGATGGCCGCCCTAAATCTCCTCAGCATCAGTAGACGAGAGCGGCGCATGAGGCGCTGTGGTTACTCCCCTCAAGCTAACCGTGAGTTGAGTTGGATGCAGGTAATGCTAGATAAATGATTAGTAACTGATGTTAATAGATCACGTTAAGCTTGCTTACAAGAATAGGCTAGAAATACTGTTATCTATTCTCAAAAGTGAAATTATAAAGGAACTGACTGCGTTTAATTGAGCAACATTTTGGGGAAAAGTCTCTTAGAGTAGTTTTACTGCATTCTGCTTTTTTCTTTTACTTGAGTAATGTTATTATTGACACTTACGTGAGTAGATTGATTTTGCATTTTAAGAAATAAGACATCAAAGATGGGAAACATTAGATTTTTGCAACTTGTGACCTAATGTTTGTGCGACTGTGAGCATAATTACTCAGCATCTTACACATGTCACTGTTTATATCTTTTTTGTTTATTTTGTAGTAATTTATAGTTTCTCCTTATTTATGTAACAGCTTATCTATTAATTCTGCTGACTAGTTGATAAATTAATAAGAACTCAGGACATTTTAATTGTAAGTACCGTATTTTACGTACTATAAGGCGCACCTAAAAACCTTCAATTTCCTCAAAAGTCAACAGTGCGCCTTATAACCCGGTGCGCCTTATATATGGACCAATATTGAGTCACAACAGGTCTAGCAGCTACAGTAAGCAGCCGCCGACTTCATTTCCGCCCGTAGAAGAAGAAGCGCGTGGTTCATGCTGGGATAGTTGTCAGAATGCTGGTTTGTTAATAAAGTTTGACTGACCTATCTACCTACCAATCGTCTATAATCAGGTCGTCTGCAAGTCATTTAGCACCAGGTTCTCCACCAACATGCTGTGCGCGAACGGAGAAGGGTGACCATCGTCCGGCTCGCCTGGTCCAGTTGCAGAAAGCTCTCCTCGCCGACCGGAATCGGACTGTTTTGTTGACATTCCGCTCCATCTAGTGGATGCATAACATAACTCCAGCTTCTACTGTGCCTTATAAGGCGTCTATTCTATGCGCCTTATAAGGCAGTGAGCCTTATATATGAAAAAAGTTTTAAAACAGGCCATTCATTGAAGGTGCGCCTTATAGTGTGGAAAATACGGTAGTAAAAAAAAAAAAAACTGAATACACAGTAATAACAAAAGTGTTAGCTTTCCAGTGTTGGTACTTGTCTAATTAAATGATAGAAGTGCTAGTTTCCCAAAAGAGTTTGTGTTATTTCAGAGAGTTAAATTTAAGCAACTCTGTCTGAAGTTGATGTTGAACTTAACACCAGACAGAGTTGCTCTCACTATTCTAACATTTCTGTGCCGTGTTTGCATGAAGAGCGGGGACAGCAGTCTCAAAGAGTCCTGTCTGGAGCCAACTTCGTTCGTTACAAGGTAAGTTTTGGCATATTTTTATGAGTGCACTAATTTCCTTTGATTAATCAACACATAGGTGTGTTGATTAATATATATAGTTTACATGAACGACTGAACGACTTAACTTTTTTTGTTATTGGTTAAGCTAAATAAACAAGTGTAGCTCAAGCTGTCTGGTGGTTAACTGAACATTAAGCTTGTTAGAAAACTCTGAAGGCCGTCTGAGTTGAAATATAATGTAGGTGTGTTGTTGTTTTGACGTTGGACCGGGACTTGAGCTCCTGATTGTCGATGTGCAGGTGATACAAATGGCTTATGGCTGCAGACAAATAGCTGGAGGGTTCCTAAAGAATTAGCACCTCGGACCACCATACCAATTCCTGCACTAAACCCGGAGCTTTGAATGAATAGAAGTAGTTTAACTTTTATTTTTATTTATGATTAAAAAAATTAGCGTGTCAGCCGAGCTTGTAACTGAGTCGCATACAGCAGCTCCAGTGAGTTTTCATAACTTTATTCAGTGATTCAACCGTAACATCACAGTTATGTGTCTGCCTTCGCATTATGTTGTCGATACTTATGGGTAGTGATGGTTCTGTTAGCCGGCGTGAGGCCAGGCAGGTCGAGCTACTGCACCACAGTTTGGCTCCCGTTGTTCAGGCGACACGACTCATTAATAATGTATAAAGAAAAAGAAATACGGTCACAGCCTGTCTCATGGTTTAAAGCATTTCTTTCTGTAAGGTGAACACGTAGTAAATATCACTTTGTGCCTGTTTTTCTTCATCAGCACATCATGTTGGTGAGGGTGAAGTTTGGAGGAACACAGAAGTACGTCAAAGTGGCTGCGACTGAAGATGGTTATGACTTCAGCACATTTCTTCATAAAGGTTGGCATCTGTTTTCATGTTGTCCAGAATGTGTGTGTGGATTACTTGCTACCCGTTGGATTAATTTAAAAGTCTTATATCATGGAGTTGCGTTTGTGATGCCTTATTATAATGACAAAAGTACTTTTACAAGGTGGCTTAAAATGTTGAAAAATTTCTGGTAAAATTTTTATTAATTGTTATTTTTCCATTAATTCAAATTTATTCCTTTTTTATCAGTCATTGAGAAGCTAAATCTTCCACTTGAGACTGAGCTGCTCTTGACGGATGAATCTGGGACAGAGGTTGACGAAGACGTGTTTGAGGAGCTTTTGGAAGCGGGGAACCTTACTGTGACTGTGACAGCTAAGAAGCCAAGAGGTGAAGCTCGGCCGCGTAAATTATAATTGAAAGATTTTGCAACTAATAATCTTTTTCACTTTGTGTGCACATTCCTCCCAACTCTTTCCAGCTGTGCGTCGGCACAATCTGCCATCTACTTTGTTGCGGTCAAACATGTCAGACAAATCATCCACGTCAGTTTCCTCTGATTCATCTGATGCAACAGTAACTGTTCACATAAATGGAGAGACAGAAGCACAAACTGACTGGGAAGCAGCTAAAGAGGTGTGCAGCTTTTGTAGCAAATAATATAAAGATACGGTGCAGTTTAACTGTGGGTTGAATTGGATGATGATGGAAACGGTCATTTCTGACTTTGCGATCTTTAATCATGCAGATGGTCAGAAATGCTCTCCTGGCAAAACCGGCTGGACTAGTTATTTTGGAAGAGTACGATAAACTGGGAACGTTGTTGGATGGCACAAGACGGCGCCTGGTAAACCTTCTTGTGGCCAAAATGGTTGAAAATTATGGGTAAAGCATCTACATTCATTTTTGTACATTAAATGTTTAAGAGTACATTTGTTTTAAGACGATATCGGTGATTCATTTTTTAATATATATCCCTTGGAGGAATTAAACTCTGATAGAATCGTTGTAATAACGCAGCCTTCATCTTTCAGGACGATCCCACCAGTCTCTGTTCGAACTGAATATGCTTTGGGCATCGTCTCTCTTTTTCCCAGCCTCAGAGATCCATACTCAGAGAATGGATATGTAAGTTTTTATATGAAGCACTTGTGCAGCAGTAATATTATGTTCTAAACTTGCTCTAAAGTTTCGCTTTCTCACGATGACAGGAACACTTCTATGACCAACAGAGTGGGTCTGGCTACTTGGCCTGGAGAATTAAAACTGTTCAGCGCAGCTGTGCAACTCAGCTCCAGAGATCCTCCACCAGCACCACCTACCAGGACAGTCCAAAGAGAAAGAGAGAGGTTCTGTGCACTGCTGAGCAGCTGCTTGGTGAGGAGTGTCAGGAGGCGATAACCTTTTTGAGATATTCAGCTGATGAGTTGGCGGTCAAAGAGAAGATGAGAGCCACGTTTCAGTATCGACAAAAGCTGCTTCAAGATCAAACGCACTCTTCAGCGGTCTTGGACGTCTTCCCACAATTTCTGAACATTCCCGGACTGGTAAGGCAAACGGCTTCTTATCATCCACTCATAGTATATAGATTTAAATCTGAAATAGTACAGAACACATGTTTTCTTCTGTAGATTGACCAGGACTTCACCATGATGTTTGGAGAGGAGGTGGCCGGAAGGTTTTTGGAAAAATGGCCAACATTTTTCAAACCTAGGATCCTGACAGAGTGCAGAAAACTGATTTCGAATACTCACATCGAAGACCTTTTGTTTACACAGCACGACAGAAGTGGGTCTGATTAGTTTGGCACACGTTTCTATTTAAAGTATCAGTTGCGTATTATCTGAACGTGTCTATATTTGTTGGTTTTTGCTCCAGGTTGGGACAGTGACCTGTCAAGCATCCTGCTGTTGGTTCACCTCCTTCCTCCGACCTACAAAGGCCACAAGAAATGCGCCAAAATCAGCGCATGTCAAGCTGTCGACCACCTTGTGAGATTTCTGCAGGTAAGCAGGATGTCTCTGATGAGCTTACTTCTCATATTGAAGCAGTTTCCTATTGGATTAGTTGGCTGTTTGGATGTGTCTGTACTACATTTCATGATTTTTTTTTTTTTTTCCTGTGATTTTTCTGAATGTTATGTCAAAGTTGGGAGCCAGTATTGAAACCTTCCTTGCTGGTGTGGGACCAGGACAGCCCTTCCTCCTGTGTATGGGTGAAAAGAAGAGCAGCATCCAAAGACGCTACATCGTCATCGATCACAAGGCCATCCCCTGCAATGGACAGACATCCTTGGCAGCATTCGACGAGCTCTTCAAGTCACACTTCATCTTCAGTGTCAACTATCATGAATCGCTCTACAACTTCTATACCTTCATCCAAACCACCGTTTTCAACATCGATGTGGGCAAGGCCAAGGAAAGTCCCAGAGTCAGGGAGCTTAGAGCAAGATTTTTCCACACATGAAGTGATAAATATCCTTGGATGCAAATATGTTTCTTTGTAAAGCTCACTGCAGAACATTGTGCAGGAAAATCCTTTGTTAGTTTCAACGTTTGGTGTCAAAAAGACATGCTTACTCAATACGTTGCAATTTTCCCACACTTCTGACAACCATGCAGTGGACATAACGCACGATTTACTTGAAGGTGTAGTCCAATGCGAAGTCAGACTTGTCTTTCAGTATCTTGTCACCCAGAAGCATCTTTCTTTGGAACTGTTGTCACAAAGTTTCAACTGTGGTTGTATTGAGAGAAAGAAAAGGCCTGGTGGGTTCAAACTGGATGAGTTCAGTCTTGGTGTCTTGTGAGAAACACGCCTCTTGTTTTTGGTGATGTACTGGAAATAGATGTTACTGGAGTCTCCTGCTGCTCTTGATTCAGGTTGTGAAAATTGTGTTTTCGCCCATTTCAACAACTGGTACGACTCACTATATGAAGAATTTGATGAAGGATCACCACAAGCTTTTTAGATCTCAGAAAAGGCTGATTCCAATCATCTCATGCTGCATTATCCATGTCGTATTAGACAAATCTCCATGTATGGAGCATGAGATTTGAGGTGAAACACATTTTTTTAAAAGACCATTAAAAAAATTGAACATTTTCACAAAAGCAATGGTTAAACAACACTAGACAGCTGGGAGGATTTTGATTTTCAGATATTTGAGTTTGGTCCAGTGAAGAAAGAAAATATTGATGGAGGTGAAGTTTTAAGTTCTGCTTTAAATGTAAACATATACTGTAAAGTGTCGACAACTAATTGGATGAAGAACTATGGAACTGAATAACAGATTGGTATGTTTGTTTGTACTGGAAGTGAAACAAATTCCTATTTTCAGAAAAGTCACTAACGTCATTGTACATGATGACGCTTTGATTTTGATTTGCAGATTGGACACTTTATTTTGATGATCATTTCAGTACATATTGAATTAATGCGAGTATATTCATTTTATGTTTTTTTTTTTCTGTCAAGGACTTTGTTTATTTCAGACCTCATGGCATGAAGTTTTCTAACAAGATGTGTGGAAAACATTCATTGTGCCACATTGTCATATTGTGTGATGTTTGGGTTTGCTAAGCCAGAGCTGTTTTATGTCTTGGGCTTGTTTGAAATAAAAGTAGGTTCAAACTGCAGCTTGTGTGTTTTTGTTTATATTCAAATGGCATCTTTTGTTTCTTTTTAAAGTGAATCTGGGGATTATTGACTACCAGTAGTAAATTTTAAAGGTTTTATTGGTTCTAGTGACCCTTTTTGATAGTGAATTGACATGAAAATGGATAATGAGAGAAGAGGGAAGACGTGCGTCAAGGGTCGCCAGGCTGTGGAATCGAACCTGCAACAGCCGTTTCCAGGACTAAGGTCTCCATCTGTGGGTTGTGCTTAACCCCTGTGCCACCACAGCGCCCCCTACCAGTAGGACTTTAAGATCCAGATTTCTATGCTTAATAGAAATCGGATGTTCTGTGTTGAATACATTCATAGTGTTAACTTTTGACACTGCAAGTGTGACAGGTGTGAGGTAAATCAACACTGATGTGTGTTGAATTTCAACTACTGAGTGTAGCTGAAATTTCCACCTGGTCTGCAATTAATGACTGCATCTATTGACAAAAATTGGATAATGTTTGCTCCCTGTTGTGCTTTCTTTAAATATTTTACCTCTTACAAAGTCCACCCAAACTGCTAGTTATTTAAAATGATCAGTTCTTCTAAAATCTCTCCATTATTATCATCTTGATCTCCACATGAAGTGATTTGTGCATTGCAGTTCCCACACCAAACTATTTTCCCTCTCCAGTGTTCTAGTATTGAGTCAAGTTTTAACTTTTCTAATTGTTTGCAAGGATTATAACAATTTATTATTTTAATATTTCCATCATTTGTCCAAATTTCTACAGCAATAATTTCTAACTGATGTTACATGGATGTGAATAAATTTCAGGTTTTCCGTTAGGAACATCCTCCTTCATCCCATCCATCCTATTTTTACGTGAGACTGAATAACCATGAACACTAAACTGCAACGATGGTTTGAGCCACGTTTCCTGAATGTGTATTATATCTGGTTTTGTGTTTAGATTATTAATGAAGCCTTTACATTCCTGACCATTTTCTATTAGTCTGCCAGCGTTTCTTTGTAATTTTAGAAATATGTGATGATTTGAAAAACCATCAGATGATCCTTCATCAGTTCATAATGGATTTTTTCCCAAGATAAATCTTTGACATTAACAAATTTTGTAGCTGCCTTCACTGTGATTTTATTTTTTTAGTTTTAGTTCTTGCTTCTTCTGAGCAATTTATGATATACGCAAGAAAAGGAATCAATTTTTCCAATGTAATATTTGTTATTGTGCAATAGCCAGCCACATCCAGACCTGGAGCCTGGATGTGGGACAGAAGGCCTCTAGCTCCTGAGTATTACTCCAGATGAGATTGTGGAGAACATACTGTTTAAGCTGGGAGTGAGAAAGATGTGTCTACACTCTGACTATCTTCAGATCCAGAGGTTATGACCCTCTACAGAAAATGAAACAGTCATCTGAGTAGCCTGCAGCTGCTTGGTTTCAGAAACCGCTCCTGTTAACAGTAGCTCTCTCTCTATCAATAATGTGCCCTTGTTATAGTCTAGATAAGTTTTAGAGACTCTGTACGAGTCCCAAGGTCATTATTTTACCAACACCAAAGAAACATCTGAAACCCCCTGGTTACTGTGATCATGACCATTGATTTTATATTAATCAGAAGAACTAATTCACAATTGACTCATTTAATTTAACTGTCCACAGCATCAATCAGACTTTGATATTTTATTAGCAACCTTTAGCAAGGGAAAAATGACATATGGCTTCTTCAATCAACAAATTAATAGATTAATATATAAGAAATTTAGAAATCACACCTCTGATGACTGATGACCACACCAGTCCCTATACTGTGTCATCAAACTCCTTAAGTGAGGTTTTGGGATTTCAACATCGTCCCCAGATGTTGAAATGATCATGGCAGCTTTAAACTGTAATATCCATGGTTAGAGTCTGTCTTGTCGTGGCAGAATCCTTTTCAGAATGGATCCAAAGTTGAACTGGTGTTTGTCCTCCATGGACTCAGTTCTTTATCCTTATGTGATCTTTGTCCACTGCAGCATAGTTGAGATATTTTTGGGTTAAGCATAGGGCAGTTGTCAAATCAGAACCTGGGCTGTGGGTAAACGGATCCTGTTCCGTTCTCCAGCAGCCATGTCTTCACCTCCCCGGGGTTTTCAAGGCGCAGCCCTCAGTTGATCCTGCATCCTCACATGGTCTTGACTTGAACTCTGCGGAACAAAGAACGCCTGGTTCCTCTTATTATTTTTATACCTTTCATGTTTGGGTGTTTATGCATCAGCTGGTTACACAACCTTCTCCGAGCAACTTCCACCTTTCCCTTGACATCAGGCGCATACGGTTAATTTCTGACTTTTAATTCTCTAGAACAGCATCGTTTACTTTTGAACTTCCTTTTTCTTGAAATATCCTTGCTGATGTTCTTATCAGCTCTCGCGCTTCCTGTTCATCTGCAGACGTCGCCCATAATTTCACACCATTTCTTGTTTCTTCCGCTATCACAGTTCTTCCTCTAGGTGTGACACAGTATAAGAGACTTTCACACTTAACTTGTAGTCATTACTGTTAGGTATTTTCTTAAACCTACAATAAAAAAGAGAACCACAGACAACGTATATGAGTGTTTAACCAAACTTCTGCAGAAGGAGAAGACACAGTGAACTGCTCCTCCAAGCCGCTCACCATCTGTTCTGCCCACCTTCAGTTTGTTTGTCTCTTTTATTAGCAGAGAAGATGAGGTGTGAACAGGAATGGGGGGGTGAAACCCACATCCTACCTTCACAGTACGATGTAAATTCAGACAGAGTAGGATGTGGATTCAAACAGACAGAGGAGAGACACAGATACTCAATTATAACATAGACATGTTTTACAGCTCAGGACTATTCCAGGAAGATCTAAGTCACCATCTGTAAACACATTCTTGATTAAAGAAGATTTAATTGTCTCCACAGTTTCAACTAATTTGAACACTAAACCTCTACATAGAAAAATTAGTAAGATTACAAATGTAAGAATGATAACAAACATAATTTTTCTAACAATTACTTTAAGGATTTATGATTTTTTTTCATTGTTAAGTCACCATTCCTTATTACGTTCAAACCAAAATCACATCACTCATAATCAACATTAAGTCATAGTATATTTAAAACAAATATTACATAATTTTCAATCAACATTAAATCAGAATACAAGATTACTTATTACTTCTAGGTTTCTGTGACCTGTTTCCTGTGTGTCCTGGAAAAATCTCAATCAGTCCTAACCAGGTTTCCCGACATATTACATTGATTTTTGTCTGCCTCTCTTTTCCCGTCTTAAGTTGTTTTTGGAGCATTATCATTATATTTCACCTCTTTTACTGCTTCAGCATAAGTAATCCTCTTAATCAGTTTTAACGTTTTGAATTTCACCTGCCTCTGTTCTCACCGTGCATCTGCTGCAGTATGACTTCCTCCACAGTGACAACATTTAACAGGATTATTTCAACACTTCCCATAAGGATGTTCGCCTCCACATCTACCACATCTCTGTTTCTCTTTACAAACATTTGCAGGATGTCCATATCTTTCACATTTACATCTGAGAGGTGGTGGAATATAATTAAAGTTTATGTAACAGATCATTGTTACATAAGGCTGAACTCTATCCTTGAAATCCAGTAGTACAAATGTACTGTCCATTTTCTCCCCGCTCCTAAAACCCTGTAATCATTTGATGCCTGGAGATCAGTAGTATCTTTCTCTTGGTCACATTTAAAAGCTTTTGTTTTGTCTTTATGTTCAGATCTCCCACAGTGCTGGGTGTGTAAAGAGGAGGAGGTTCTGAATGAATTCAGCTACAAGAATGGGAAGTCCACTTCATATAAAGAAGAACCAGAACATCAAGAGTTCAAAGAGGAAGAGAAGCTGCTCAGCATCAGTCAGGATGAAGAGCAGCTTGTGGTGAAACAGGAGACTGATGACATTTTGGTGAATCCTCCTAATGTGCAA
>CAEGAF010131651.1:0-10813 GCA_903067075.1 Micropoecilia bifurca
AACAAATAGAAAACTAATCTAATGTTTACATCTTTGGATACAATTAAACTATTCATAGCTCTTTTTGGAAAGGCTTTCCTGGTGACAGTCTTTGTTCATGCATTCTGGTAGATTTCACCTTAAAATGTCTTGAGGTACACACTCTGTCTCTGAAGTTTGGAGTAGGTTGTGTGATGTCAGGCAAAATAATTTGCCAGTGGTGCCTCAAACTTGCCTTTCTGGCACAGATAAAAACACTAATGGGAAACTATTGTCGTTTCCAAAGTATCTCAGAGCACTATTGGTAATCCATGTTTTCCATTACATGGAACAGCTTCTGATGCATTTTGCAGAAAAAGAGTAAGTTGAAGTAAATATTAAGCATCCAAGAGTGTGTGGTGCAATAAGGCCTTTGGCGTTTTCGGGAAGCACTCCAACAGATAAATCCCATGGTATTCATCCTCTCTGGACAGGATAGGTCAGTAACTGGTATGGCACATAACTGGCATTGGTTATAAAGAAATGGTAATTACTAGCTTCATTTGGTAGGTTAGCTAATAGACTTAGCATTGCTGAATTACATATAGAATTATGTTGTTTTCTTTGGACAAAATCTTAAAATACTTTTAACCCTCCCTATTTTTGGGTCAAACAAATCAAGACACACTTTCCTAGTGAGATATTTTTTCTTTTTTACTAAAGGGCTTTTAAACTGATGAGACTATTTTCAAATCAATTATACCTCACAACAAAAATGTTTCCAGAGGCCACTTCTTGATTAGAAGGGAAAGTTGTCACATACATCATATCGTCTCAGTCATATAATAAAATTTGGTTTCACTGACATCATGACATGTAAGTTTTTCACCAAAGATCAGTAGAATAAAATATTTTGGTTATGAAGCAGACTCCTAGTGAAAAAGTGACATGTCTTTGGTATAAACACAAAATTAATTTTGTCATAAGTCATTATCAGGAGAAACAGTAATTTCTCAGTACACAGGCAAGAAATAGAGAATGAAGCTCATGTGCAATTGCACAAGCAGGATAAAGGCAATAAACTTTGGTCTGAGGTAGGGGTAGAGATTAGCTTCAGGCTTATAAAGGACCAGGATACATCCTAGTCTACAAATGAACACATAACTAGTCGAAGGGTTTGGAGAATATGGCAATTTTCAACTGGACTTTGAAAGAAGTGTAGGGGAGAAAATGAATGAGGGTGAAGTGGTAATATTGACAATAGTCAATATAGACATTAGCCAGTTCCCATGCCAGACACACCCGTTGGATTCTGCTCGATTATAACTTGGCAACGTGCAGGACGGACCATCTGCTGACATAGAGAGACATAACACCACAAAAGTCAAAAGAGCACAAAGTGTTATAAACGGAAATTATCTGAATTTTACATGCCATATAACCATTTGCATTCAAGAACTAAAACAATGACATGTCTATCAGACATGTCTGCCCCTTAAATTCCGATCTTTTTTGTTAAACACCAAAAACAATAAATGACAGCTCAAAAACAAACACTTGTTTGTTTTAGATCTCTGTAATAAAGCTGTTTTCAGTTACTTATTGCACTATGGAGCTGTTTTATGAAATGAGCTTACTAAAAGTGAAAGATATTCACATGCTAGAGGACTTGTTGCCATGTTTCTGTATTCTAGACCAAATAATATCTGATTTACTACACAAGCAGCTGTAGCAAAGCTCCATTTGCTACAGCTGCTTGTTATAACTGTTCACCAGATCTTATGACATTCCAGCTGAATATCTGTAAAGCTGTGTCAATATTCAAAATTTTAGTGTTCTTTTCCCTTCATGCCCTTAATAATTAAGGAGTTCCTACAGATATCAAGTCTCCACAGAAATCTGATCTGAAAATTATTTGAAACTGATGTTGTAACAAATTCATTTTTACTATTTAATTTTTTTTCCCTTTTTGAATGATTTAATCAGAATGATGTGTCTCAGTTAAGATGGAGTTTCAACCTGTAGCCGAAACATACAGTTTTAGGTAATGAAGCTGATCAGTTGAGAAAACGGTGACAAAATTCAGTTGTTTCTTTAAGAAATTGTATTCTGTCCAGTTCGGGCCTTAACCTGGCTGGCCAATAGCCTTCATTCAGTTTTGTTGTTAAATCATTCTAATGAAATATCTGATTGCTACAAATAAGATTCTAAGCGCTGATAATAACATAATTGAACCCCATTTCAAAATTTTGTACGTCTTTTATTTAAATTTCTTGGAGAACGGTTGCTGCTGCATTTACAAATTTCAGTTATTAGTTTGATAAAGGTATAAGCAGATAACAGTCAGCCATAATAAAGCAAAACTCTACGGTCAGTTACAGAACTACTTGTGGCATTAAACAAGAGTTGGAGTTAATGTGTTTAAGTTCAGGAGCAGGGCCATTCCCAAATCACACCTCTAATTTTCATTCACTCATCTCTGTCTGTTACGTTTCATCAACCCCACCCTCCCTTATCCTTTACCTCTTTCATTTCATCCTCTTTCATTCATAACCATGTTTCACGTCTTTGGTTTCGTCTGGGGGTCCTATGTGGACTTGGGAAAATAAGAAGATCTGTTTCCTGAAGACCAACCCCCCACGCAGAGTTTTCACCTCCCAATCCCTTCATCATTCTCCCCAGATAACCAAAACAAGATAATTCATTCCTTCAACCCTGTTATGTGCTTGGGCACAATATGATTTATGTTTATTTATTTATGTTTATGGAGACGTTAGTGATTTTTTGTTAATACGTTAGGGCTTGCGTAATGTTTTGTGTTATTTAGTTATGTTAATTAGGGGCGCTGTTGGCCCGCCTATATATAGGTGGGCTAATGGCATCGTGACGTCTCCGCCTTCCCTCTCGCTCTTTTGTTTGTGTTAGACCCCGGAGCGGTGCTGGCCCGTCCGGCCGCAGCCGTATAGGGTATTTTGTTAATTTTGTTTTTTTTCGATTTTGGCCTGGTGTGACCGGTTGTCCTGTTTTCGATTCTTTCTTTGAAGTAGGTTCTTTTCTTTTTCTTAGTCCGGTATCCGCAGAGGCTTCGACGGCCCTGTATAGGGTTGGCCCTCTGCGGTACCGTTTTGTTTCTTTTGACCGGCTCACCAGGTCCACCTTTTCGTTACTACTTTTGGGTTTTTTTATTTTATTTTCTAGAACACGGGATATGAGGGTTGTGTTTTTTTTTACTCTTGTCTTCTCCACAGGAGACGAAAAGACCCAGGAGAAAGAAAAATTACAAATAAAACCCTGTTGAACCCTTACTTTCGTTGGTCTCGTGTCCCTAAATATGTTGAGTCCTTGGTGGACGTAACAAACCCACATCCTTCCATCCCTCATCCCTTTATCCCTCATTGTTCATCCCTCATCTCTACATCCCTCATCTCTACATCCCTTCATCACTCATCTCTACATCCCTTCATACCTCATACCTTCATCCCTCATCTCTACATCCCTCATCCCTTCATCCCTCATTCCTTCATCAATAAATCTTTAAATGTATGTATCTGTGTGGCGTGGTCCTTGCTAGTGAATGGTAATTTGGGAAAATCCTGCTCTGGTGTCTTTCTACAAAACGCTTAACCACACAGAGCCAAAAACCTGCAAGTTACTGTGTGAAGGGCCGTTGTAAAAAAAAAAAAAAAAAAAAAAAAAAAAAAAGAAGTACTGTGTAAATTGTTACAAACGTAAAGTGCTAAAAAGTTGTTATAGTTTTGTATTATTTTAACCTGACAATATTCTTTTTGGTATTTTTGTAACTAACAGAAAATACAAAAGTGTAGTTCATGTTTTTATAACGTCAAACTCTTGCTTTTTTTGTTTATACTTGAAAAAAATTTAAACATTGTAATGCATTACAAGTAAACATTGTAATTCATTACAAGTAAACATTACAAGTAAACTTTACAGTTTACTTGCAGTTGGCTCACAACTGCAAATAAACTGTAATGCTTTTTTAAAACTTTGTCTACTATGTAGGGGCCTTGGTTTAAAATGCAACATTGGTATATATACTTCGACATGCAATGTGGACAATCTAACATAATATGCATTCTCTCTAAAAGTTTAAAGAAATCACCTGAGCTTCAGACTCCATCTGGGGGTAGTATGTTCCCTCTTTAGGGATGTTCTGCCCTGCATGGAATCTTGGTATAGGCCAGTTGACCTGAATCCCTTCACTGCAGAACACTCTGTAAATAATAAAAGAAATGTGAATAAATAACCACAAATGAGGACATTTGCTCATATCCATATCATATTTGCTAACCCTTGCTCATATCAGTGAGCATTGTGTGCACAATTATTAGGCAGGTTTTAGTTTTGATGACATCACAATGTTTTTGCATATTTTTCAACTCCAAGCTGGACAAACTTCAATGCTTATTCAATGCTTCAATGCTGATACACATATCAGCTGATGTGTATTTGTTTAGTAAGGGAGGGAGGGGCCTAAAGAGATCAACACCTATATCTGTCATGATCAGTGTTTTTCTGTTTATTTCTGAGTTCTCTGTGTAGTCCTGTCTCTACGTCTTCCCCGTTAATTGTTTCCCAGGTGTGTCTCGTTCTCTTGATTACCTTGTGTGTATTTAGTCTCCCCTGTTGTCTGTGTTCCTCGTCGTATTCACGTTGTGTGAACCTCTGTCTCTTTGTGCTCCCTGTGTGCTCAGTTCCGTCAGTTACTTCAATAAATCGTCATTTTCACCTACCTCCTGGGTCAGCCTGCGTTTCTCCTCACCGGCTCAACCACCATTCATGACAGAAGAATCCGACCACAACCGGTGAGGAACGCAGTTAGCTAGATGGACCCAGCGGACCGTCGTGCCCTATTAAGGGAAATCAGGAGGTATGACAACGAAATGGCGAATCCGAGTGTAGACGCCAGTTCAACCTGCGCTGGCTTAAGCGTTGACCCGTTGCTGCTTTGTTATGACGCCCTGAGCGGCTAACATTGTACCTGTTGATCGCGTGTAAAATCAATCCCCGATCTTGTTGTGGTCCAAAATCCACACTTGGTCCAGACAGTGAAACAGATCCATTTATTTGATAGTACATGGCAACAGTGATAACAATGACTCCGCCATAGCGGTCGAAAACCTTTATGCCCTTCCGGGTTCAACACCTGACAGCTACCTGTCACCTCTTGATTTATATATTGGAGTTGACAGTGCCATCTAGTGACCGAAAACAAAAGTACACATAATTGGCTCCAATACCGAGTTCACCATTCAGCCGGCTCAACGCTGCCACTCGGATGGCAATCCAACTGGATAGGTGGATTCCGCTTCTCCCGCAGCTGGGCCTGGTGGACTTTTTCAAGGAGGTTGAGCTGGAGTTGAAGAGGGTCAAGGCGGAGATGGCGGCAAGATCGAGGCCAGCCCCGCCGGCTCCAGCGTCTGCCCTTCCTCCACCGATTCCATCCCACCTCCCTGCTCCTGCTCCGCCCGAGTCTCCGTCCCTGCTCCTGCTCCGCCCGAGTCTCCGTCCCCAGCTCCTGCCGAGCTTCCAGAGCCCGATCCTGCCGAGCTTCCAGAGCCCGATCCTGCCAAGCTTCCAGAGAACGATCCTGCCGGCGCTCCGCTCGAGCCTCCAGCCGGCCGACCTGCCGGCGCTCCGCCCGAGCCCTCAGCCGGCCGACCTGCTGGCGCTCCTGCTGGTCCTCCAGGGCCTCCACGTCCGTGCTTCCTGCGCCGGCAGCGCCCACCGGATCTGCCTGCGGGACTCTGCTTCCTGCGTCGGCGGCGCCCGCTGGATCTGCCTGTGGACTCCGCTTCCTGCATCGGCGGGCTCAAGTTATTAACTGGTTACATTCCTCTAAGTTTTCAGCCCATCCTGGCATCAGCCGTACGACCGCCTTAGTCAACCGTCATTTTTGGTGGCCGTCCATCTTTAAGGACTTGAGAGAGTTTGTATTGGCCTGTACTACTTGTGCCCGAAATAAGCCTTCCCATCAGTCTCCGTCAGGTCTTCTACAGCCACAACCCACACCTAGACGCCCCTGGTCGCACATTGTCATAGACTTTGTTACTGGACTCCCCACTTCTAAGGGAATGAACACCATTTTCACTGTCATTGATCAGTTTTCCAAGGCCTGCCATTTGATCCCATTGAGAAGATTGCCTTCTGCTCTCCAAACTGCCCAACTGTTAGTTAAACATGTGTTCAGGTTGCATGGGATTCTCCAAGATATTCTTTCTGACCGGGGTCCCCAGTTTTCTGCCCAAGTTTGGAAGCATTTTTGTTTGACCCTGGAGGCCAAGGTGTCTTTAACCTCTGGTTATCATTCACAGTCCAACGGCCAAGCAGAGCGCATGAATCAGGAGTTGGATGCCACTCTAAGATGTCTAACAGCATCCAACCCAACCGACTGGAGCTCTTATCAACTCCTGGGGTGGAGTATGCTCACAACGCTCACATCTCTGATGCCACAGGATTGTCCCCTTTTGAGGCTTCTTTAGGCTACCAACCTCCTCTGTTTCCGGCGGACGAGAAGGACATTGCAGTTACCTCGGTCCAGCATCACATCCGTCGCTGCAAGACCATCTGGAGGAGGACGGTTGCTGCCCTTAACCGCACTGCTGAACAAAATCGTCGCTGGGCAGACCGTAAAAGGAGAGTTGCACCCTCTTATAGACCAGGCCAGGAGGTTTGGCTCTCTACAAGAGATGTCCCTCTGAAGTCAGTTTCTAGAAAATTGGCCCCACGTTTCATTGGTCCTTTTTGTGGTGGAGAGGATTGTGGGCCCATCTGCAGTTCGTCTACGTCTGCCTGCATCCCTCTGTATCCACCCTACCTTCCACGTCTCCCAGGTCAAGCCGGTCCACTCCAGCCCATTGTGCCCTCCTGATAAGCCCCCGTCCCCCCGTGACATTGATGGTCACCCTGCCTACACTGTCCGTCGGATAGTGGATTCCCGCCGGCGTGAGCGGGGCTGGCAGTATTTCGTGGACTGGGAGGGTTACGGCCCTGAGGACCGTATGTGGGTTACCAGATCTTTCATTCTGGATCCCTCTCTTATCTCTGATTTTCATTCTTTGGCCTCTAGTTCTTCGGGACCGCCTCGTGGTGGTCGTTGAGGTGGGGGGTACTGTTGGGTACCAGGTTGGGTTTTGCTTGCTTTTCAGCTCTGACCATCAGAGGACACCAGGGGCCACTTTCCTGCTCTCCAGGGGCCACTTTTCTGCATGTGGGCTCAGAAAGTAAAACCCAGCATGACAAATTTTTAACCAAACTAAATTATAACATTTACCTATAGCATCCAAAGTGTTTTACTCAATGCACAGATTGTTTATTTTGTTGTTCTATGATTGTGTTTTATTTTATAGTTCTTCTGTGAACCTAATTTATTTGCTTGTTATTGTCTTGTGTCAGGTGTGATGCGTGATAAGAGTATCAGCAAGAATGAAGGGAAAGGTGTACAAGACAGTAGTGAGACCAACAATGCCGTTCGATTTAGAGAAAGTGGCAATGACGAAGAGGCAGAAGGAAGAGCTGGAGGTAGCAGAGATGAAGATGTTGAGGTTCTCTTTGGGAGTGACAAAGATGGATAAGATCAGAAATGAATACATCAGAGGAACAGCTCATGTCAGATGTGTAGGAGATAAAGTCCGAGAAGCCAGATTGAGATGGTTTGGACATGTACAGAGGAGAGACACTGAATACATCGATAGAAGGATGCTGAGGATGGACCTGCCAGAAAAGAGACCTAGAGGAAGACCAAAGAGGAGATTCATGGATGGAGTGAAAGAGGACATGAAGATAGTTGGTGTGAGAAAAGAAGACGCGGAAGACAGGGTTACATGGAGATGGATGACTCACTGTGGCGACCCCTAAAGGGAAAAAGCCGAAAGGAAAAGATTTATAATATATAAAGGTCTTGTTTGTGTAATTTAATTAGCTCTACAGCATTAACCCTAACCCTGTGTACAGACAGAAGGTAGATCAGTTGGTCCAGTAGTTTAGCCAGAATCACTTAAAAGCTTCATCTGTTCAAGACTGTGGAGATGACAGTGGAATTCTGGAGAACATCTCCCTGTTACCTCCCCTCATCTTCTTCAACATCCCTGTGTATGTGGATCACTTCACATGTTCTAACAGGACAGGGTCAGACAGCAACAAATAATTAGGTCTGCAGAGAAAATAATCATGGGTGATCTTCCCAGGACTTGTACAGGACTAGGGACAGGAAATGGGCAGCTAATGTTTTTCTCATCATAAAGACAAATTGTCTACACTTTTACCCTCAGGTCTGTGCCACTGAATATCATTTGCAAAAATCAGCCACCACAGAGACATTGTCATCCCTCGGGCTGTCTTGCTGACTGTGATTGGAATCAACTGATATGTATCGGTGAGACTTTGGGGCAGATGGAAATTAAAAGTCTACCCAATCTAAACAATATTGTCTTCATCTGAACTGGCTCCCCTGTGTTTGTCAGGATGGGTGGTGGATGGTGGTGAAGAGATGACACTGAGACCCACGTTTGAAGAAAATTGTGGATTTAATAATGATTAAGCACAAGGAAAACAGTCATGACAAGCAGCACAGCAGGAGGCAAGCGCACAGCTAAAATGCCGGTAGCAATGGTCTAACAGGACTAACATGCGAGCTACACAATCCAGGTCTTGGCAATTCCACTGGAGAGTGTAGCATACAACAGACGTGACAGCAAATGACAAACTTTGAATATAGACAAGGACCCAACGAGGAACACAGACAATACTACACACAGGGTAATGGGGAACGAGACACACCTAGGAGACAATCAACGGGGGAAAAAACGCAGCAACAGAGACTCACAGGGAACAGGACTACACAGAAAAACTCAAAAATAAACACAGAAACATGGATCATGACAGTGTTGGGCCTTGACTGGCTGGCTATCTCAGTTCTCCTGGATGATATGTAAACAAGACGCTCTTTAACACCTCATTCCCTTCCTGAAGACATCCGTGCAAAAGAGTAGCAGAGTGCTCCCAGTGTTGTGTTTAGTATTTCTGTATTCCTTTTAAATTTGTTCTCCCTTTATTTTCCCACTTTGTTTACTTCTCTTTGCTATCTCTCTCTGTCTCCCTCAGCCTGCCTTCTGCTCTCTCCTCATGGCTACACCTGGTTTGTAATTAGTACCAGTCCATTGTTCTACTAATCAAGCTCTCTCAGCATTTAGCCTTCTCTCTTCTCTGGTTGCTTCCAGTCTCCTGTATGTTCCTCCATTTTTTTTAAAGTTGCTTTTGGAATTTTTCATTATACCTCCTGGATTCCTGCTTGCATTTTGGTCCAATTTCAAACACACGTTATGACAGATTCTGAATATACAAGTTATTACAAGAACTAGGGGTTTGAATTATGCAGAGCATTATAGCTGCTACATAATAGAGGAAAGGATGGCATGCATGTTGGCTCTTACCTGTGACGGTGTCCAAATATAAGAAAGAGGACACAAAAGATTATGCAGGCCGTGCCAATATGAATCCCAATGACGACGCTGCCCAGAGAGGCTTCAGCATCCCTGCACTGACATAACCTGTTTCCACCTTTTGCAATTACAAATAAAAGAGAACAGATGTATTTTATATCTTGATTGATAAATCTGTTAAAAATTATATTGAAAGGGGCTGTATTCTTGTGTTGAACACTCACCATTGATTTGGTCACTTATGCCTTGCCCTGCTACCGACACCAGCCTCTTGGAGGAGTCACTCTCTCCGTTTCCATTGTAGGCCACCAGTTTAATTTCATACACAGCTCTAGGTTCTGAAAGGAAGAGTGTCACATGGAGTTCTTAAAAGTGAGTGATTCTGTTAAAGGAAAGATGCTACTCTGAGTTTATGCATTATTAATTAATCTTAATCAATTTCACGTCCTAGAAAAATATGCCAGTATTTTGTTAATATCCTATGTTTTGTTTTGGTTCCATGGTTTCTGTAATTCTTACCAGTATTTAAATTTTTCATGTCATTGCTTTTCATATTTTTCTTCAATTGTGTAAGTTTTCAGTTATGCATATTCAAACAGATCACCATCCTGTCATTATGGTGCATTTCTTGTTGATTACAGGCAGATTTTCTCTGAATCTACCTCTAAACTGCTTGTCTCCTTCCTGCACTGTAAATGTAAACATGGTATTTATGGTGATTTTTTTTGTTGTTGCCATAATCCAAGAGCACACATGTTCAGTTTGGAAGCAGAATTTCATGTCTTTTGTTCTTAAAACTTTTAATACTTTTGCTTCGCTACATTTATATTTTGAAAGCAGCACTTCATGTCTTTCTTCTCAAAACTTGTAATGATTGCACTCAAAACTTCTCCTCGCGCTCACACCTAGTCTGTACGCAGCAAATTTTCGCTTGCGAAACTCTAAAAAAATTAGTAAAGTAAGACTGATATACAAATATTAAATGTGTATGTTCTTTGAAAATGTTTTACAATATAACCTGATATGTATGACAGACAATGTAATGATTGCTCATAACATGCATCATAATCTGTACTCATGTTTTACTTATATAACATGTTTTCATAGTGTAGATGAGGATCTACTCTGAAGTTGAGGCTGGTGGGATATTTACACTCGCCACTGTGTGTCGATCAGGACAAACTGGAGATGGGCTTTGTTTTCATTTCTCTTTATTGTCATTGCAGCAGTGGTACAGCAGAAGGTGGGCTTAGAGTTGAAGATGTATGGAGATGTGGAGATGTGGAGATGTCTCTCCACATCTCTCCACATCTGTAGATGTCTGGTGGTCGGTCTTTTACCTGGTCCCGCCACACAAACCTCAGGAGGGGTCTATCTTCTGGTAGGAGGCGAACTTG
>CAEGAF010131680.1:0-10853 GCA_903067075.1 Micropoecilia bifurca
AGCCGCTCCCCCTTTCCTCAGTTTTATTTAATAGCTATCATTACGCGCCTGCAGAATGAAATCCATTTCAAAACCAGATTCTCTTCCTCCCTCCCCTCCCCCTCGTCCAGGACTGTTACAGTAATAATCCGCCGATAAACCACGACAACTAACGATTTCAACCAATTAAACTACTGGGAACTCCCAGTTCAGTCCCACATTCACACGACTGGCTAATTTCGCAGCCCCTCCGCCTGCTTCCTTTGTACGCTACGCCCTGAAGACGGTCCGTTCCCCCCATCAGAGACACCTGTTTCTCCGGCCACAGCCCACCTTCTGGTCTCCCATCCTCCCGTCCAGATGCACCGGCGCCGCTACAGCCGCAAACACCGACCGTATTCCCCCTCCGTCCCCCGGTTTGTGGTGTTTTAGCACGGCGGAACTGGTACTGATGCTGCCGGAGTGTAACGCATCTTCGGACGGACACCGATCACCAACGCCTTTGGGCCGTAGTGCTTAAAGCGCATGCGCCGGAACGGGATTGTGGGTAGTGAAGTTCCTGAGCTCTGACCTGAAAAAGGGACTATGGAAAATACCTGGACAGATTCAATAATAATAATAATAATAATAATAATAATAATAATAATAATAATAATAATAATAATAATAATAATAATACATAGATTTTAATTTATTTCTTTTCCGTATTTTTACTTACTCGTTTATTTTCCCCGTTATTTAAATGTTGTAATCTTTGTTCTACATCAGTCAACAGATTGTAAGCTTTCAAGTTTTTAATCTTCAGTTCTTACTGAAGAAGAAATATGACCTTAGTTTCATCATCATCATCATCATCATCATCATCATCATCATCATCATCATCATCATCATCATCATCATCATCATCATCATCTTCGACATCACAAATAACAATTACGTTTCCTCTGTCGTGCAAACCAACTTCTGTTATCTGTACATTTCTTAATTTTTATTTGTTTCATTTACTTCCCGACTTTGGCTTGTTTAACTCTTTGTTGTTGATGTTGTTGTTGTCATTGGCAATATTAATTTAATTTGAATTAAATTAATAAAATGTAATTTTTTTCTATCATGATTATGTATTACAGAAAAAATAAAGACAAATGATAAAACTCATTCACTGTCATTACTAATAGTAACAATAATAACAAGAAGTAAAACCAAGTCAACCCATAGAAATAAAAAAAATAAATAACAATAATGAAAAAAATTTAGCATTATATAATGAAAACTATTTTAAAATGCGGGGGGGAAAAACACATGTAGGACTCAGGCCTAATATACAGATTTGTGAAGTGCGCTACACAAATCTGGCCATACAACCATCTTCATGATCACTGTTTGCTACAAACCATAAGGAAGTAACTGGTCAAACAAGACCAATAGAGACACATTTGATTTGCGTGCAGACAGCCAGACATAGAAACGCCACTCATAATCCTGAACATATCATACCCACAGAAAGATCTGGTGGTGGGGGCAAAATGCTGTGGAAGTACTGTTCTTCAGAAGAGACAGGGAAGTTGGTCTGAGTTAATAGGAAGGCGGAAAGAGCAAAAACAAAAGGCAACACAGCAGGGAAAAGCAGTTTGAGGCTTGAAACCTGTCAAAACATTCACCCTACAACATAACATCTGCTCTAAACACACAGCCAGGCTACAAAAGAATGGTCTGAATAGAAATGATTCAGGAGTTCTGAAAAAAAGAATAAATAAAATAAAATTAATAATAATAATAATAATAATAATAATAATAATAATAATAATAATAATAATAATAATAATAATAATAATAATAATAATCAGTCCTGGATGTCCAGAGAGTGATTGCCCAATATGTCATCTTCTCTCACTGGAAGAGCTGCGTAGAATTACTTCTCTTTGGAAAATATCATAATATGTTTTTCTTTCCGTGTAAAGTCAGGGCACAAAATGCCAACAACAATTTCACTTCTTTAATAAAAAGGTTTGGGTTCTTGTGCTATCTCATTTTGATCTGAACAAGTAATAAACTTCCAGTCATCCGGTTTGGGTTCCCGACTTCTGCTGCAGCTTAACGTCAAACAGAGGACTTTAGAGTCTGTGATTTTACTCCATTATTCACGTTTTTTTGTTTTTGTTTTTTGCAGCTCAGATACATGTCTTGTTCACAGTTGCACCGTGTGAAGAGGGATTTCAGTCTGCAGCATGATACGACAGCCCACCTCAGTTCTGCTCAGTGGTGCTGTGGCTTGTTCTGTGCTTCCTGAACACAGCTATACCACCGTCTCATCTGGTTTGTAGCTATAACATTTTACCACCAGACTTTTCACTTCCTCACTTCCACACCCCGCCGAGCCATCCCTCCGGCCCAAAACTAACTTCTGCCGTTCTGGATGGAAACTATAAGAAATCATTAGTTATGTCACTCACTTGGACATAACTTTTTCTGTGTTTACATGATGAAGTTTGCATTATGAACTTACAATTTTTAAAATAGTAAATAACGGTAATTTAAAGTAACCTTTTTACTCAAAACTATGTATGACAAAAACATAAAAAACCCCACCCGTTAGAAAAATCACATTATCAATGCACAAAATGAGTTATTTGCTGTTAGGAACTGAAAATATGTTATTTATGTTTCATAGGAGCAGTTCATACTATGAGCTGGGTATAGTTTATATTTCTGCATAGGGTCAGGGTAGTTGACTAAAACAAATGTTTTTGTTACTCTTACTTCTTCTTCAGGCTTGTTTCACTTCTGGTCTTTTTTGGCAAGATTACTAATAGTTTCCAGTTGATTTGAACTGGGTCTCACTCCATTACTATAACAAGTAGTGGGAAAAAGAAAACCTGACTGAATACAAAATAGTTTTCAGCTGTTAAATGATTTTATCTTAGCAGCAACAACCACCAGCAAAAGTTTGAGATAACTTGGTAATGATTCTTGCAGGATTGTATTAATTTAGCCACGTTGTTTTCTTTCTTTTTTTTTTCTTTTAGGAACAAGACCTGATCAAGGTCCTGCCACAGAATCTCAAGGGTTAAAGTCGTAACTTTTACTAGGCCACTCCAAAACTTGAATTATTTTGAGTCAGTCAATTGGATTTTAATGTTACACATCAACGGTCAGACGTTTTTCTTTAAGATTTTCTGCAAAGGAGTTTAATTCCTGATTGAGTGAGTCAAAGAAAATCCTGCAGCAGTGATGCAGCCCCAGACCATTGCACTACCACCATTGTGTCTGACTGTGTGATGTCTGTTGTACCATAAATGTGAAATCTTTTTGAAATGTTCTTCTTCTGTCTTCTCGGTCCACAGAATATTTCCTCGAAAGTCTTAAAACTTTCTATAGGCAGTTTTGGTCGACTGATCACTCATTGGAAGTGTTTCAGTTTTCTCATTTCTAGGTGATGATGGGTGTCTGGAATCATAAAACCTTAAAAAGGTTTTCTTCCTCATCTGATTTGATTTCTTTTTAAACAATGAATATTTTTGTCTCCTTCATATTGTCAGACAGGTATAATATGACTAATTTCTCAAATTATCTAATTTTGATCAATTGCATGTGAAGGTTAAAACAGCGGAAACAAAAATTTAGCTTATATGACAGAGATATAATCGCCCTCAATCAGATAACACATAAACCATCTAAGTACAACGAGGTCAGTTTACAATGAGAGGCATTTTCACATTTCTGTAAGCTTACTGTACTTTTACACTATTAATTACTATTTAACTGTGTTAAGTCTATTCACTATATTAAACTCTTTAAATCTATGCAAGTGAGGGCCGCTTAACTAAGCAAACAGTCTGAAGAATATTGGTGTGCATAAGATGGGACCTACTTTCAGTGCAGCAAAAGATCAGAAAGGCTGAGGTTGCAAAAGTTTGACATCCCCCTTCGATCTTCAGACGCTTCTTCATCTGATCTTTTTTTTCATCTTTCCTCACAGATATGAAATGAAAGCAAAAAGAGCAAACTTACTCTTGAAGTGCAATGAACAGGGTTGTTTTTTTTATTAAATGTCAAGATAAGCTGGTTTCAAATAACAAATTTCTTGTGTGTTTTTCTTTAAGTTAAATCAGATTGCATTTCAACGTGTCATCATCTACGGCTGTTCTTGCCTCTTTATTGTAGTGGAAGTTGTTTAGGAAAGTTTATCATGTCGTCATGTTTACTTATTGTCACAGGAAGCCAAATGTTTCTTTTCAGGTGACTGTGGGGATAATGTGAAATAGGTTTTAGCACCTTCTGCACCAAAACCCACATGGGGTTTCACACATTCAACCTATCAATGAGGTACCTGTCTTTGTTACATGGTACGAAGCAAGTTGGCTCATGTACGTCTACCTCACCGAGGCACACCGAGACGCAGAAGCATGCAGGATATTCATTTTTAGAAATACGGGTTGCACATGTACTTTGAAGCCCTCTGACTCAGGGCACTTATGAAACAACAGAGTTTCATAAGTTTGGGTTAAAGTTTGGGTAAAAAAAGTAACTTCCTTTTGTTTTTCTTTCAGTTTTTTTTATTTGACAGCCTACACTCTTTTCCATCTTACATAGGTTTTATGTTCACCTCCACTACAGTCAGCCTCCTCCAGTAAAGTCACCTCCATTCTTACAGTCCTTTAGCAGAAAGCCACTCCTCCGTTCCTTCCACCCACCCCCACACAGGTTCAGCGTGCAGCTTGGTCTGATGCAGAGAGGAAGACAGCCGAGACAGGATGAGACTCTGAGGACGACCACCGCTCTGAAGGCAGGATGGAGATGTGGCTCAAAAGCGCAATTGTTGCGTTGCTAACCGGTAAGAGCTTAACCTTAAAAGATCCAAAAAAAGACTCTAGACAAGAACAAAGCTGTAGCAGAATGACAAAATGTGTTTAGAGATGAAACTTTTACATGTTTGTTTGAAGAAAGCTTAACTCTTGTTTTTCTTCACATTTCTAGTGGCAGGAGCAACCCTGGTGATCCCAAGAGAGTACAATATATATCTGAATACAAGAGAAAACAAAGAAATTGTGCCTTTGGGTTCTTCTCTGATTTTGCACTGCTGTGTAGCAAACAACAAATCAGAAAGGTGTCGGGTCACGTATTATTTCGAAGGATTTAGCCAAACTGAGAAGAAAAAAATTAGTTGTAACACCACAGATTTAACAAAATACAACTCCACCACAAATGGATGCCGAAGTACATGCACAATATCTAATATTAGTGAAAGAGACTATGGATTTTACTCTTGCAACATCACAGTAGAGATTCCTTTACTAAATGAAGTTTCCAGCAACAGGACAGAAGTAAGACGTAAGTACATGAGATTACATTTTCTCACAAGCATTTATTCTATGTTTATGGTGCCACTATGATGATGATGTAGATGTAAGCAGACACAGAGGCACCCATAGTGTCTTTAAATGTAGAATATCTTTTCATTTCTATGTCAAATAATACTATGTCTGCTTTTGACATAATACTATAATACTATGTCTGCTTTTGATATATGTATTTCCAAGATTCTTATGTTTGTACTTTATTTAGCAGTATGCACTAAAAATGCTTATAAACACATCACAGTACTGCAAATATGTTTAAACACAAATGAACATTTGCGCTGAAAGCACTGCTGCACATTTGCTCTGCCTTAACGCCTGCTGTGATTACGCTTAACCTAATGAATGAATGAATTAATAGATAATCCCCAAATTATGGCTTGCACTAACTGAATCAATGCTTCTCATGCCGCTTTGTTACAGTGGAGAACTTTATGGAAAAAACAACGGTTCTGTCACAAACGACGAAAAGCCAAGGTGTGTGTGCATGAATATGTGAGCGGATGTGTTGACCAGATCTCAGCTCTCAATTCTGTGTCTTTAGGTCTCAATGAAATCTAGATTGTTTATTGTTTCCACTGTAGGTGGCATTTAAATGTCTAGGATGGTGGCAGCTCCAAATAAAATTTATACCTGCAAAGAAATTTATACAATGATTTTGCTTGCTAATACGTCAACCCTGATTATTTGCTTAATTACATGCTTACAACAGATATTGCAGATATTTTAGATGGTTCTACATGTAGCATTAGACCAGTGATTGGCAAATTAAAGGACTGGGCCCCAAGTACGGAAAAATTTAACTACAGTGAACTAAACTGAAAAATTATGATGCTACCTGCACCAAATTAAAAATAAAACTGTACTTCCAAATATAAACCCCCCCAAAATATATTGATTTTTGATCCTGTTTCTGTTATTTTACTCCACTTTATTGACTCTCTAGTGATACCTGTTGACTCAATTTGAAACTGGGGTCATAAGTTTCCTCTACTGTTCTTTTAATGGACAGGAAGAGGAAGAATTTGGCTGATATTTGATTAGCTGATTGCTGTGCATGCGATACCCGCATCCTGACACTGATCTCAGCCTATCAGATAGGACTATTGTTTAACAATATAAATGTACTCTGTTCCAGTGACCAGCCAAAAAGAGGAAAATGAGAATGAGAACTTGTGGATGTGGATCATAGTGGGGGCGTCATCTTTCGTCCTTGTGGTGATCGCCCTGCTGGTCATCTGTGTTGTGCGGAAACGGGGATGCAGCAGAAGCATAGGTACCTCTCTTTCTTTCTGGGTTTGAAAGCATTGATAATCATCTAACAGTGCGACACTGAAGTGTTTCTGTAGATAAGCTCTGTGCAAGTTAGAGACACCAAAAGATGAGCAGATGTTCTGAGAAAAAAAATGGCACAAGACAAAAGAGAACAATTAGGGCACAAAATATCACAGAGTCAGATCAAATCAACACAAGTCAGTAGCCGATTCATTTCTTTGCTACAATTTACATTTGAAAGGAGAGGTAGAATGCAGAAGGGTTTTCGTTTTGGTGAGACCATGTTTGTGGGCGGCAGAACAAAAGACAAAAAGTCGTAGAAATGCAACAGGAGGTTTCTGCTTGAGTCCTGGCTGAGGAGTTTGAACTGAGCAAGCTGGGGGTTTGTGTGGTTTAGCAGCTCAGCATGAGACAAAGTCAAACGTAAGTGTAAGTATCTAACTTTTCTGTGGTTTTCACTGAGTCGCACAAACTGGCGTCTATAAAAACTATGAGAAATGCTCACGACCAGCTGATCGGATCTCAGACCAGATATCTGATGCCTTACTTTCTTTTCAGAAAGGAAATAAGAAAAAAAGCTTAAATAGTTGAATAGTTTTTACACTTATAAACATGAACATGAACTTGTAAACATTTTTTGAAGCACTTCAATATGACATCAGACACTGGTCAGATAAAAATAAAAAAGATGCTCATAGGTGCAGATCATTTTGATATCAGTGATGATATCAACACCTGATAAAAAAATTTGCTAAAAAATGCATTATTTGTTTATTTATTATTTCAAACAGACAGAAAATACAATCAAGAAAAAAGAAAACAACATAAAATAGAATGAAACAAACGTAAGAAATAAAAATGTAAAACAAATTATTCTGCCCATGTGACATTTTTATATTTTCTGAATGGAATGAAGTGCATCCAGCAGAGAAAGCATGGAGTGGCAGAAATACAGAAACCTACATCATCAACACCTGATAAAAAATATTGCTAAAAAAAATAAAGTGCATCCTGCAGAGAAAGCAGAACAACTGCAGTAATGGTGTCATGGCGCGGCAAAAATACAGAAACCTACATCAGGTTTGACCACACAGTGACGGAGGCAGAAGTAGAACAAGAACAGAGAATTATTGTCACGGCAAAAAGGATTTTGTAATCACTAAAACTGACAAAGAAGAAAAATAAAGCCTTTGTACTGAAGGCCAGTTTTGATCAGTTAAAAGAGATTATGAAGGACAGGAAACATTAAATTTGAGAACTTTACATCTTGACTTTGACTTTGCTAATATTTTGACATCAAATTAAGTTCTTTGCTGTACTTATTGGAACACCAGGTCAGTAAGTATGGTGTTTTTTTAAGCGTGCATGAAGACCCTTAAAAAGTATTCAAACATTTAAGCAACGACGAGGCGAGGTCCAGGTTCTGTTTTATGTTTGGATTATGTGAGCAAAGTAATCCTGATAAATAGAAAACAGCAGAATAAACTCACTTTTATAGAATATCTGCAGAGTGAGCGTTAATAAATGTAATTACTTTTTGTATCAGCAAAGGCATATTTATTTATCTGCCACATAAACATCTTTCATTAAAACCTGGAAGAAATAATATGCAATCCGTCGCCGAAGCTTTCTCTCCTGAGTTTGTTTAGTAATTAATTTGATTAAGTGTTTATTATTTTAAGGTTAAAATATGCTGTAGCTTGCGACAATGAACTCCAATTTCCCGCTTAAGTAATTTTAACGTAATTGTAAAAAAATATATATATTCTTTTGTGACGAAAGAGTTAAACAACATTTGTACAGGTTTCTATTATTTGAGTAAGATGTAAGTACTTTAATAAGTAAAACTTGAGTAAAACTTTAATAAGTTTTACTTATTAAAGTAAAACTTTAATAAGTTTTACTCAAGTTAAACTTATTAAAGTTTAACATGAATAAACATTAATAATTTGGATGTTCTCATAATTTTTATATTTTTTGTAATAAATGAAAAGAAATATAAAGAAAATATTAGAGGTTGATATTACTAGGTTTAATTTTAATTTTATCAAAATGTTTATTATATGTCTTTTAATAAAATAAAACTGCATCTAACAATTATGATTACTATTATTATTACAATAACAATAACAACAGCAATACTAATAATAATAATAATAATAATAATAATAATAATAATAATAATAATAATAATAATAAAACATCAGCAGCAATAATAATATTGATAACAATAATAGTGCATCTGAAATCTTAGTACTTTTCAGTTTTTTATGATTTCTTATATTTCAAATGCATTATTTCGACACTTATTATTTTTTATCTTTAATTTATTTATTTTTGTTAATCAGAACCAGCGCTTCTGTGAGATAACTATGCTGCCTGAGTTACCATAAAATATTTTTCACAAAAATCAAAACTAAAAATTACTACTACTACTACTACTACTACTACAATTAATAATAATAATAATAATAATAATAATAATAATAATAATAATAATAATAATAATAATAATAATAATAATAATAATACATCATTTTCTCAGGGTAACCTGATGCTAAGCCTCGCTGTGCTCACCCTGTCTCCTCTTCCCCCCCCCCAGAGGAGCCCGTCTACGTAAACACCCGCCTGGGCAACCCGTCACCCCGGCTGATGCCTGCGGACAACCCCAAGTCCGCTTCCTCCTCTCAGGACTTGCGGACGCCGATCTCTGCCCGGAGGTACGAGGGCAGAAACCAGAGATACAAACACTGAGGAACCCGCGGACCTTATGGACCGACAGACTGACATTAATCAGCTGAAGTCATGACGCATTTCTGTTTCATACTTGTACGCAAAGTTTAGCCTTTTGTAAATAATGGAGAAGTGGCCTTTGTTGGCCACTAGATGACGCACTTTGATGGTTTTATGAACTTCTAAACTTTTTTTTTAATTTAATTTTTTACATCTCAGCATCTGTGTGCATGATTAAATTGTAAATATTGTTTGCATGTTAAGTGAACGAAATAATGAGTTATATACAGATCTATTTTTTTTTAACTTTCACTTTTTATATTGCAGTTATTAAAGCTGATATTTTTATGCTCGTCACTTGAATACGTTTTATTTAAAAAATAATAATAAAATGATCAAACTATGTTACATTATAGAAGATGAAAACATCTACATGGAAATATGTGGGGTTTCCCTCTCCTCTGATTGGCTGTAAAGTGGAAGAGCCTTTTTTTAAGGAAAAGGTATGGTGTAGTCACGTGATCTGGCACTGGCTCTGCGGGATTATCGCTCCCTGCAGGATTTACTAGGTGTGGGCTGAGCGTTACAGGTGGACCGGACAAAGCGCCGACACGGAACCTAAAACCATCTGAACCGAGTCAGTCTGTGAGGAGTTTCTCTGTAGATCCCGGCAGCTGGAACACTGGTAAGTCCGAACCAGGGACTTACGGACTTGTTTGTGTCAGTGCAGGTTTGGCTCCACTCTCGCTCTCTGTGTCTCGCGTGTTGTGTTATTTTTGTTGCTGTTTCCACGGAGCTGCTGGGCATGTGGGATTTAAACCGAGGTGCGGATGGGATACGCACACAGTGCCGTCTATTCCCGGACTTATTTACAGATTACGGGATAAAGAAATCTAATAATAGCAGAGGAGAGCTGGAGTGAGCGGTAGTGGAAATATGCCTCCAAACACTTGGCGGATAGTTTTTCAGTGGGAGACGCGCTGGGTCTGCTGGAGGACTGACTGCCAGAGCAGTGCGGCCATCAGGACCAACTGTTTCAGCAGAGCTGGACAAGCGACACACATTTCCTCCCCAGAAACATTTCTACCTTTACGAGATATTTTTTGATTAAATGCAAGAAATAAGTGTGTTATTTATTTTTTTTTTGAAAACATCATATTCAGTACATTTGGTGTGGCTGTAATTTTAATGAGGGAGCATTTAAAGCTTCTGGTCAGGTTTGTCTGTCGTACTAATAAAACTCTTTTGATGTAGTTTGCCACCTGTTAAACATGTAATGGTCAGCTTTCGGGTTCATTTGGTTATGTTACTGCACGGCGTTAGGCAGTCAAGTTAAAGATACCCTTGCATACATGCATGCTTCTGATGACGTCACGAAAGGCAAAGTTCTTCTGAATAATCCAGATGTAATTTTTTATTATATATATATATATATATATATATATATATATATATAATTCTCTGGGCTGCACAGTGGCACAGTTGGTAGAGCTGCCGCCTTGCAGCAAGAAG
>CAEGAF010131689.1:0-19728 GCA_903067075.1 Micropoecilia bifurca
TTTAAATACGTAGATAAATATTTTCTGAATGACTTTATCAATATCATGTGATGACAAGAGCCAATGGCTTCCACAGTTGTATCTTAAAACGTACGAAGCTGTGTTTTCACAATAGTGTTGTTGGCATTAAAATCTATAAAACATGTATTAACTAAAACCCCATTTATTTATTAAAAACTTTACCACCTGGAGCGACTCGCCTGCCTGGGACTTTGGAGAATTCTCTCAATAACTCTGTTCCAGACAACAAGAAACAATTCTAACATGAAAATAACAGTATTTCTTTCTTATGCTTTTTTCTCCTCTTTGATGACACTTGACTGTTGTCATTAAGTGCTGAAGTTGCTCCCATCTGTACCATTTGTAGTCAGTTCCATCAGCAGAGACCAGAATGTGTGTGGAGTTTTTTTTCACATCAGGCAGCAAAGTAGCCTTGGTGTTGACTGTGTGATTCCAGAGTCAACATACAGAAAAAGTCAAGATGAAGACACACATCTCAAGTGAGCAGATTGGATGCATGTGTGAATTCTTCTTTGGGTTTCACGATGTTGTTTTCTCTGAATGTATGCAAGATAATTGTATAAACATTTCCATTTCACACTGAAAATATGAGACAAGTGAAAGGAGAGCCAGCTCTGAGGGGGGAAAAAAAGAGGAAGTGAATAATGGAGTTATCAAGATTGTCTCTGCAGTATTTGTGTATTGTTATTCTCCGTTTCTACTCTTTACCCTGGCAGAGCGTTAGAAAGTGCAGCTTCAAATGCTCACTGTCAGAAATCCAATTGCAGCCGTTTAGAACGAACCAGATTGATGACGCTGAGAAAATCCCTTCTGAACAGTAAATGAAGCTGCAAAAAGGCCACAAAGGTCCTATGTTTACATTTTGTCTTCAATTTGTTATAAAAAGAAATATCTGGACACGATTTTTTTGTTTCTTGGTGCATAGCTGCCCCCCCGGGATTATTTAATTGTTATAGCTCGTTATGATGAGTTGCGTTTACATGTTAAAAGTCATGTCTCAGATATTTTTACTCTGCTGTGAAGTCAAGAGCTATTTATATAAAGAAAATTAAAACCAGCTCTCACTCCTAGAGGACAAATTACCTCTTCTCTCTGACTCACTCCTCGGCTCATACGCACCGCGTTATTATGCGGCGCTGCTGAATGGACTAATCCTTCATGTTAAAGGCTCATATTATTCCTTTGCTGGCTGTTAAGTTAGTGTGACATTTATTCTGTGCATTAATCACTTGCATTTGATGATCCATTGTGTTTAACCTTGACTGCAAGACACAGAGAGGTAACTCTTGTGTGTGGCTGTTTTCACTAAGACAGAGCTGTGAGGCGGAACGTTGTCGGTGCGTCTGGGATCCATATGTGTTGTTACAGATTTATTTGCTTATGGATGACGGTGTCTACATGTAGCATCCTCACAGATCCACTAAATGTATGTTCAAAGTAGAATATGGAATGGATAGATCACCAGTCCGTCACTTGATTGACAAATGTTGTGAGAAAAATTAACTGTTTTAAAACCCAAGACCAACTAACCTATCACAGCTTTAGGCTGCTGGGGAGAAGAGCAAATATGATTAAACACTAACCAAAAACTTTTTCCGATGCTAATTTACCTACCAAGTGAACACAGAGGTAACTAAACAGACTGAAATATAGCTGTCAATATAGGATTTTTTTGTCAAATGAAATGAACAAAGCCAAGTCTTCATCTGAGACGTTACTCACGGCACAAATCTCTTCAATTTAAAAGCCGCATAATCTCTTGTGATTCAAGGAACAAAAAAAAAAAAATAGGATGGATGTCATCTGTTATATTACGTGAACGTTAGAAGCTTCCTGATTGCTTTTTCTTTTTCTTTTCATCTAAAAAAAAAAAAAAGACTCCCAGCACAAACACAGTTTGTGCAACATGGTTGGAGTAAAGGCTCCTGTTCCCCATGAAACGCTGCTGTTAGGCTGACAAGACGCTCTGAGCTTAAGACACATGTAAGAATGGAGATGAAGAGAAGAGGAGAATCTGTTCAAATTCCATTACAATAAATGCATATATAACGGACCAGTGCACTTGTGCCCATTCCATAAATATTTAAACAGGCCCACTCAGGGTTCAAGGCCTACAAGATTTGGGTGACACACAAACACACACATGCACACGCACTGGAAGTGTCATGTCTCACTAAGGCAATTATGGTTTGAAGAATTTCTCATGAGGCTTACCCCACTACTCGACTAAGCAAATACCTTTATATCATCTGAAGAGAAAAAATGAGATGGAGTGGAGTGGATGTTGATAAAATAAGGCCCAGGTGCACTGAAGCGCCAGGATGTAGTAAATCAGCCATAAAATTAATTTTTAGAAAGTGTATGCTCAAGGCTGCTTGTGTTAAGAAGTCTAGAACCCATTGTAGTGAGGAACTGTCATTTGCATCAGGGATATCTCCTGTGATTTATCGTCTGTGATCAGCTGGTTCGGTTGCATTACGCACGTCCCACAGAGAACCGGGACATGGAAACCAGACAGTCCGTTTGGATTTTAACTCATTATTTAAAACCTTTAAAGGTTTTGAAGCAGCCTAAACTTTAATGTTTCAAAGTCTGCTGTTCCTTCACATGTTTACATAATTTAACAGATTTTTTTTTTCTCCATTTTGAGACAAATTATAATACAAATGTTAACTTGGTTGACATCAGGCAACATCCAGAAGTTGGATTTGAACAAAACTGGAGGTGCTAATCAGCTGCTTATATTTCTAAAAACGCTGCATTGTTGCCGTGGTTACACATCCTAATAATTGTCTGTAAGTTAAAAAAAAAAAGTAGGAGGAAAAATCCTTTCAGCCAAACACCATCCAAAAGAAGACGGAATAATTGTTCAAGTTGCAACGCCTGAGACATAAACATCATATTTTCATAGTCAACTATAAAAACAAATCAACATTAACGCTGGAGAGCTACTCCAACTCTAAACTGCCTTTGTGTTAAAATCCAGGAGCCTGATTTACTGATTGTTTTGGGTAGTTCTGTTCTGTACAACTCTGCTTTAATTTATTCGAGTTTGCTGACATCATGTGCCACTTTTGCCCTCACTGTGCAAAACTAAAACTTGCCTAAAGCAACAAAAATGGATTTTATAAATGTGTGCAAAGTAAAATGTTTTATTAAGAAAGCTAAAAAAAGAGAGCTGACAATGAAAACAGACAGGAAGTATGCTTCCTATCGGTTTTGTTACTTATAAAAGTCTGTAAGTTTTGACATAGCCACTTGCAGAATAAATTTCTTACTGCATCCATAATCAAAAGAGAAGAGCCACAGGTCGCACACCTCTGATATATCCCATCCCAGGCTAATGGGGATCAGCAATTGCTCATCTTTGTGACTCCTAATCTAGTTGCTCCTCCTTGGCACTGTTTTCACACCTGTACGGTCCAGATCAGGGCTCAAACAGGGTCAAGCTACGTCACAGAAGAGTTGAAAAGGTCGCAAATTGCAAGTGACATTTTCATGCCTATTTTGGTTCAAAATAACTGAAAAAACACAACGCAGCCCAGACTTTTGACATGTTTACCAAAACGCCGCTTCCATACAAGCAGCACCTGACTGTGACTTTTCAGTGCTTTGAGAATCTGAGTGTAATTTGCACAGCATGGTTCCCACGCAGCGAGGGGGCAGATAATCGTCACTGTGCGCTCAGCGTACCACAGACATTCATTACGGCAGCTGAAAGAGGGTCGGGGTGGAAATGGCTTCTGTTGCAGCGGGTTAAGATCCATCTGTTGTAAGATAAAACTAGAGATCCAAGTCCAGGTAGTCGGGTTCAGACTCCCTGAAGCCTGTCTGTGTTTAAGGTTTTACTCACCCCATCTTTAGAGATCGAAAGATTCAAGCTGCCGTTTTGTTGTCATGAAGTTTCTCAAAGAGAGCAAATACAAACGGTGAGATCACAACTGGAGAGAAATAAATCATGATTTGCACTTTAAGCTTCAGGAGCACATTACTAGACACGGTCCTTTTTTTTTCTTTGTAAGAAAGATGTAACTCTTTCTTGTACAATATTTTTGACTCAAATAACTGCACAATATATCTATGTTTAATCTTTTACAATATATTATTGTTGTTAATAATGTTAATCCCATTTTATATATTCTCAGCTCTTTTCTTTTTTAAGTTGTTTATTCTTTTTGTTTTAATTGGTATTGGCAACAGACAAATATTATCTTAGTCATGTGATTTATTCTGCTTTAATTGATCATTTACTGTAATTTCTCGACTATCAAATCTTTGGAGTTCTAGTTATCAAACTGTTCTCTTTTGGTATTTGATATAAGAAATGTGTAAATATTGATAATCACTAATGTTTATTTGGTAACACTTTATTTGAAGGGGGTGAATAAGACTGTCATGACACTTTCATAAACATGATATAACATCTGTCATGAACATGAATAAGCCTTCATGAATATTTATGACTGTTGTCATAAAGCGTCATTCGGTAAAATGTGACACTTTTAATACAAAGTTGACATTATTCAAAATGTCTGTTATGAGAACTTGACATTAACTAATAAATCATTACTGTTTAAACTTTACCTTTTATAACATAAAGTTACCTAATTTTTAAAGTGCAATCAGTAATACTTTTATAACAAATTTATACCAGTAATGATGTCAAATACTATGTAGCTGGGGCATATTGTCCCCCGAATGTGTGCTGCTGCGCCCTCTTCCTCTTGCCCATGTATGGAAGATGCTGTGACAGAGTGCAGCTGGCTTGTTAGGGAGACAGGTAATCTGCATTTACATTTAAAAGCAGGTAGATCGCTGAGGAGATCAGATGCAGGCTGATGACTCAAACAGAGGAAACACACTTTAGAGAGTGACGTCCAGAGCGCCGTTTACTGGTTTTACTTTAGAGAAGGTTGACCTGCTACTGTTTCAGTTTATGATTTGTTTCAATTAAATTTTTTTTGTTTTGTTTTTAGTTTACTTACTTTCAGATGGTTGATTAAAAGAACTTTTCTTGTTTTGATTTTGTTTATGGAAAGGGAGTTTCTATTGTAGCCCTCTGGCTTGTTTAAACCGTTTGTCCATTTTTACAAACTTATTTGCGTGATCTGGTTAAAAGAGGATTTAAAGCTGTACACAAGGTCACAATTAGCTGGATTTGCATTTGCTTCATATGAGATTGTCCCGACACTCACATTTCAGTTTTCCTTGTTGTAGTTCCACACATTTGCACCATCTTTTCAGTTCTCATTCTGATTGCAGAATTTAATTAGCTATTTAAATATATTTTTAACTTGCTACCAGCATCATGTTGTACTTTCCAAAATGGTCTGTGGCGACAGACGGCTTGCTGGAAAAACTCAAATTAGGGCGAGCGAGAAAAGAGATCATGCATTAAACTGAGTAAAAACACAAACTATAGCCTCATCTATTTCAGTTATCCCCGACTGTCACAACACCTGAATCTCACTTGGCTGGCTGCTGAATGTTCCCTTTTGCGTGCTATTAAAGTTACAAAAACTTTCTGTTCGTTTCTGGTTAAGGAGATGATGCGAGTCGGTCGGCTTCTTTTCAGACATTTATTCAGGAACATCAGAAAAAGGTAGTGCAGGTCAAGCGAGGGTCAGCCCCAGGCTGGAGAAAGGCAATGTTCTGACATCCGGAACACCATTTTAAACCGTAGGATCACTTCAGGCAAGATATACATAGTGTTAGTTCCATAGTTATTTCTGATTAGGGAGAATGTCAAGCCTCTTGGCTCAGAATTGTGTTAAGCCAGGAGGTCCTGCTTAACATTACCTGCGAGACCATGCAAGGGCATCGTCAGAGGCCAAACAAGAAGTTTTAAAAAAACCTGCTGAAATTCCAAGTCACCTTTCTGACAAAAGAGATGGCAATAATCTTGGAACTCCCTTCCTTTGCATTTCTGACCAGATCTGATCTCCAGAAATCTCCCACATCCAGACAACAGGATGTTGAAACTATGACTGAGATGTTTGTGCTGCTGGTGCTCACACACGGCGGCAGTTCTCAAAAAGCCGTCAGGTAGCTGCAGCCCAAGTTGAGAGTATACTTGCATACATAACGGGACGATCAGTTGCCAAAACATTTAGGCCTGCTCAATGCCGTCCTCAACCCACTGGGACAGTGGATGTAATCCACACAGGCCTCAGTGCCACCTGGGCCTCCCAGGAACAAGACAGACCCCAGTCATCTGACTGAGACGACAATGACCCGACTGCTCCGAATGACGGAAACTCCTGCTAATGACCTGATTATGTCACTCAGGCGTGTTAAAGCTGAGACGCCTCTAAAACCTGCAGCACGCCCGCCGTCAAGGACTGCAGTTCTCGTTCTAGTAATAAAACAATGCAGTCAAGTTTAGTTTCTTCTTTGAATTTGGTGAAAAGTGATCTGTCTAAGGGAAATCAGCCGATTACATCGAATCTCTGACCTGCAGCATTCGCTCCTATTTGACAAACACGCAGAGACAATGGACAAGCTAATTTCATTTAGATGTACCAGCTCTAACTACACAGGGCTAACTAGTAAATTGCTTTTGCACAAATGAGGGAACTTATCAAGCCAGCCGTAAGTCAGTGAATGAGGTGCAGATGAGTATTTATTGGTATTTAGAGTTTCAGCTGTTACCTAAAGGAAGTTGATTACAGAGTGACAGTCTACAAACATGAAGTAATTACTTTGTGTCAATGTTCAGTACAGGTATAATCTTGCAGTAGCAGCAGGAGGAGTATTTAAAATTATTCTAAGACAAGTGTCTTAGAATAATTCTTATTCTCAGACTATAATGCTGTATTGTCAGCAATACAGCAGCATGTAAGTCAATGGGAAAGTGGATCTATTTCTCATTCGTATTTTCAGGCAGCAGCACATTCATAATCATTGTTTCAGTCAAAATTTTAATGTAGTTTTATTACTGTATTAGTAAGGGCAATATGGAAAGAATATGGAAACGCTGGAGAAATCTAATGATTTTTTTTTGGAGTTCAGGCTGGCTGGGACAAGTCTCTTTAATCTTCTTAGGCATTATGAAAAAAAAACCAAGGGCAGTTGAAGTTTAAAACGGGAGGAAGAGAATATGAGGATTCCTCATGTGCAAGGCTTAGCTACAAACTTAGGATGTGTTAAACTGAAGGGTGAGGTGGGACAGGAAGTGGCTAAACATGGTCCTTTTTTTTCAAATGTACATTTTGTAATTCCACTAATTAATTTCATTAACATGTTGTCTCTAAATGTCCACATGTTTGCTATTTTGAGGTTATTTCCAAGGAGATGCATCACAGTTAACTTTCAGCAAACCTTAAAATGACAAAGGAAACATGTTCTGATAGACATGCCCCATCAGAACAGACTTCGCCTGGTTGAAATAATAATAATGTACGAAGGATGTTTTCCTAGCAGCTTAATTGGCGTCTCTAAATTGTCCCTAGGTGTGAATGTGTGTGTGCATGGTTGTGTGTCCTGTGCATCTCTGTGTTGCCCTGCGACAAACTGGCAACCTGTCCAGAGTGACCTCGCCTCTTGACCGAAACGTTTGCTGGAGAGGCACCAGCACCCCTCCTGACCCCACTAAGGGAGAAGAGTGTATAGAAAATGGATGGCGTTTCCTTAGCATGTGGATCCATGATGTCACCATCACAGAGCCGTGTCATCAGAATCCCATGTACCACAACCAGAGGTGATCTGGAGTCGTACCTCATGGCTCCACATCCCCTCAGTGTTACCACATGCACAAACAATGGTGATCTCTGTTGACAATATTCATTTTTAAACATCAGTCGCAGCATCGCTCCAAAAGTCTCTGCTTTGTTGTGAATGTCAGCCTAAAAATGACATGGTTTCTGAACATGTCATTTCATGATGCCTGGTGTAAAGTATCCTGCTGTGTCTGGACTCACACAGACGCAGTCGTATAGTTGCATCTGTGACAATAGTCTGTTCTGGGAGAGTGAAGCCATCCTGTGCTGGCACCAATATTGGCCCAATATTGGGCTCTGCATGTCACACTTGTGACAACCCACACAGTAACCCCCGTCATCACTAACCCGATTCGCACAGCCGCTATCGCTGTGTATCAAATTATGTTTGACTTGTGGTGTTCTTCATGGACCATAAAACTTCATCAGTGATTGTGTTTTACATAACACCGGATCCCCTAGTTATGAATAAGGTGAAATAAAACTGTTTAGAGGAGCTGTGGATTCCCCCCCCAGCAGCTCATATGTGATTATTGCATATGAACAAGTCAGCATGGTAATTATGGCACAGAAATACACATCAGATGCTTCTACTGTCTGCACAGCTTCAAATAAACAACATGTCAGCACCCAAAAATCGTAAGCCTTACAAACAGTCTAAAAACCAGCAGGGGGTTTTCTACTGGCTGTATCCATCTTTCCCCTTCATTTGTCAGAGGATGGTAAAGCCTGTTTAGACACAGAAATGAACAATTCAACTAAATTGTTCTTCATGCATTCACGTCAAGCTAGTTTTGTTGTTGTTGTTGTAGTAGTTTTCCAAGCATCCTGAAAAGCCTCAAGGACTGCGATAATGATGGCAGTCATGTCGTGATTATAATTTGAATGGCAAAGCCAAGGCGTAGCTAAGAAATGAGAAAGTTAAAAGAGGCCATAAATCAAATGTCAGTGAAGCAATTGCTCATCATTTTATTGAAGTCATTGTCGGGGCAACTGTTGCTGATAAGATGCACAAGGTCATGTGCAAAATTAGGACTGTGCGTCTTGTTTTCGGACGATCTTTCTTAAGCCGCAGGAAAAAAAAAAGCCAGCCATAGAGAACGCTAAGAAAGGACACTAAGCTGCACAGAGACGCTTCAGGTTTCTACCATCAAATTACGTCATTTAGATTCGTGGCACGCAGAAAACTGATGATGTACAGGGACCAACAGTGTCCCAAGAAAACCTGGCGATTAAAATATCAATGTTATTCATGTCACCTTCAGGGTAGGTGCACACCTGTTTATGTGATGCCTGGGTCTGGTGCTTTTTAGTATCGGTTTCAGTCTTTATTGACTGTGTTGGCAACTGCTATCGATCGGCCTGGCGTTTGAAGATAAAGTTGCCAGTTTGTTGGAAAGAACAAGCAGAGAAAAAGCAACTTTGGTATTCAGATAGTTTGGAATTTGACAAACTAATTGGACTTTTTTTTGCCAGTCGCCTGAAAAAGTCAAAAAAGAACATTGTTTACATTTTAATGAAACGTCTTGGCTGACAGGATCAGCTCGCATCCCTTTAAAACGACACGGAGAAACGAGGGTTGCAGTTAAGGGTTTATCTAGGATACTGTCAGACAAATAAATGTATAACCTTCTGTTCTGTGACGCACTGGAGCGCGCAGCCTTCTGCAGGATGCAATAAAATGTTGCTAATGCAGCTGAGCTCGGAGAACTTGGGATGAATTTATTAAAACAGCTGTCTGCCACGGAGTCGTGATTCGATGGAACAGAACTGTGACTCTCCTCTGGCCAATCAACGGTGAAGCAGAAAAACATAACTAAATAAATCACCCACTCTTTAGGATAACGAAACATGACCTCAAAATGCAAAAAGTAATTGTTTTTTTCTCTTTCTCTTTGTGTTTTTTTCTAGGTAAGTGAAAAATAAAAAAGAAAATGCTGAAGCTGATTGAAAGTGGACGACCTTCAGGTATCGCATTCAGCCGCTCACCATCGTTGTTTTGTAAAGTTAACATGTGGACTGAAAATCAGGTGACTTGATGGAGTAAAACCTGGCAACGACTGTTGATCTGTTGGACTCCAGCATTGAAAACAGCTCAGGAATATTGCACACCTTGACTTAGCAGAAGCCCTATTGCTCCAGTCAGCTGATAAAGTGTTTTAAATTTTTTGCAGCCCAAAAATACTGTTATAGGAAAAGTACGTTTTGCAGGATTCAGGATTTGTTTTGCAGTACTTAGTGATGATGACTCCACAGATAATACAATCACATTGTTAAAATGCTTGACTCTCGAAAGTAAAACAATATTCAAGTTTTCTGAAAATATTTGCTACAACTCTGCTGATGTCTTTCAAAATAATTTCCTCTCCAAATGTTCTTCCTTTTTTAATTTTGGTGACTTAAGGGCTTTTATTTTGTTGACTAAGCAGCGATAAAAGTAACGTATGAAGTTCACATGTACTGTGGTCCAGCTCACCAGTACAGTGGTACAGTGGTACTGTAGTGCCACTACAGTATGTTTTATTCTACATATAACATTAATTCAGAATACTATGAACAATTAGAACCAATTTCAATAGGATTTTCTGTGAAGAATAAGGTCAAATAAATAATCAGAACCAATGTTTAGAAAAGTATCTTAGGCAGAGTGAGGTTACAACTTTTCTGAAAGGACAAACATTCACCAACATCAAGAGACTTCTGATTAAGTTTTCAAGGATTTTAGAGGCTGCTGTGTAGTCAGTAAGTTAATCTGACTGTTTCTGTTTGTGGTGCACGTCATACTGCATCCAACACATTGTTTCCATGGTTTTTACTGTAAGTCATCGCAAAACAGCAAAACAGATCCGACACTCTGCACAAACCCACATTACACTGATACAGTTGTGTTTTTACGAGTTTAGATGATATTCCCCTTTAAAACCTGCTCTGTAAAGTTCAGATTGCAGTTTATGTGCCTCCTCAACCCGTTGTGGATGTTTAAAAGAAGGCATGTCTCAGTTTAATAAAAATGCTCATCTCACCACTTCAAAGTGAACTTTATGTCACTTACCCTGGGGGTTTTGTTGAATAAAAACAGACCCTTGTTGTGATAGTTAAAGATCCCAGACAAAATAGAAAGAGTCATCTAGAACTGGTTCTCTTCAAGAACTGGTTCTCTATTCCCATCTCTGATTCCCGTCCCCTGGGCAGGACACTGACTCCTTTATGTTTTGCGCCATTGAGTCAAACTGAGTCTCAGGCTCTAAACATCTGCTGGAGGCAGAGGGTCCTCCTAATGTTCCCCCTTTGTGAGTTTAGGACAATCAAATAAAATATCTTTGAAAATGTGTCAAAAGCGATTGCCGCCTCACTGAAGACTCTGCATTTATAGTCCCAGAAATCTTTCTCTGCTTTTTGAAATTCTACATCTGAAAATAAAAACTGCATACCATGGGAAATTTGACCATGTTATCATCTCACCACTGGTGTGCACATTCTTATATATACATATATGACAATTATGTTTTTTTTCCCTTTGATCAAACATAGTGGAAAGAATGGAATAAAACAGTCTGTTCTGTTGTCGGCCCTGTCGTTTTCCCGGGGTTCCCTTGGTTCTGTCTCTGACCGCACAGTGTGGGCACTTTATTTGATTCATATCAGCATCACAGTGTAATGGACTCACAGGTCAGATGCCTCTCTTGCACAGTACATGCAGTTCCGGTGCCACTGTTCTTGACACAGCTATCAGTATTATGTCCAAATGGCCCGATTCGGAAATAGTGTGCTACTGATTTAATACAGGTTTTAAAATGAGAAAATCAAAAGAAAAAATGTCTTGCAAAAAAGGATGAAAGCACACAGTTTGGTACAAAGAGAAAAGCTCTCTTTCTAACAGAACGCTTCAGCGGTAGCACCATTAAGCTAATGTGCAGGGTAAAGCTTTTGAAACAATTTATCAGCATAATGGGGAAAGGCTAATTGAGTGAATTCTTGTCCAATTGCCCAACTTCCTAATAATCCTGACTGTAAGCCAGTCAAACATATAAGTCACAAATTTACACCTGCTGTACTTTGTGTATTTGAAAAGGGTGAATGCCCTTTGCCTGTGACAGACGCTCTACTTAAAGCGACAGTCCGCTAACATGAGCTTGAAGGTCTGTGACGGATAACATCCAACAGCAGAGTTAGGATGAGGAGAAAAAACACGAGACACTTTCCCAGTCAGGATACAGCAGTCTGTGACAGTTCAAATGGACATTCAGCTCCATGTAAGTGGCAAACAAACAGATAAAAACTGAAATATTGGAATACTTTTGATCAACTCACTTCTTCTTTGTTATGGATGTAAATATAAAATGTGTTCTTCATCATCTCAGGGTTAGAATCGACATGCTACAACATATTTCGTAATCGTCGATGTCAGACAATGAAAATCTCAGAGGTAACCTGGAAATGGAAGAAACGGAGTATATTTGTGATGCATATAAAATTTCATTGACCTTCCTTTATTTAATGCATCGCAGCACTTCCCATTGTCCATGGGTTTTGGCTCACTTTTGTCTTGGTTTTCTGTCATTTTCTCTGATGTTCATTATTGTTAGTGAGGTCTCACAGTATAAAGTTGTTTATCACTGTCATTGGGGTCTTGGCATGTACCCAATATCATGCCTTGTGTTGATTTTTCTGTTTGTGCATCTATTTTTTATACTCCCTGTTTTTTTCAATCTCCCTCTACAGCTGTTCATCGTTCCTCTGATTAGTCTCACCTTGTTCTCCTTTGCATTTAAGCCTTTTAAGCTTCGGTGCTGGTTTCTTCTATTGTTCTCATCCACATTTAATGACTCCAGCCATTGATCTAAACCTGTTTTGCATTATTAAATCTTCAGTCAGTTCCCTTTACCTGCTTCTGCTCTACCTGCATTTTGGTCCTGCCAAACAAACATTGTTTATTTTGTTGAATGAGCAAAAGTTTTAACAACAAGTAATAATAAAAATGGGAAAAAAATGAACAATTCTGCACTGTTAACACTTTGCTTACATGATGGAAATAACGTTTGGCAAATTAATATCTCTCTTGAGATTTACAGTCAAGTCATTTACTCAAATGAAATTACATAAAGGGTGATGGGTTGGTCCATCAGCTTTCTGTACTTAGACTCTTTTCTTGCCTGTCTTGATACGCTCTACAGCTACATTCATCTGAGTATTACTACAGGATACAGGACTCAGTGATTTTGTCCTTTTAAGCCTCTACTGCTTGACTACTAGAGAAAAACACACAAAGAGGACGAGATTAAGGAAACAGCATGTCTGGATTTTTACTTTTTCCCCTTACTTTTGTTTTTCCTCCCTTTCTACGGTGAGAGCCTGTGTCTTGTGTGTCTTTGTGGCTACATACCTGGTGCATTGCATCAGTGGCTGCAGCCCAACTGAGTGCTGGATGATTTGCAGAAATAGGGACAATTTACTGTAGCCTATGTGCAGGAGGTGCTGCCTTCCCACTTCCCCAACTATTTAAATGTGGTAGGGGGGCCTCCTGTGAAAAACGAGCTGCAGGCAAGACGGCAGTGTCAAAATAGACTACAAATGAATGAAAGTAAAGGAAATGAGAAAAGTGGTGGGGGGAATGTCCAAACGTGTGAAGCTATTTGAAAAGAACATATCTGACACCGGTACTTAGCAAAAAATGTTTTTCTTAGCTGCAGTTGGATTTTTCACAGTGAGAACTTGCCTATGTTGATGTACCTTGTGGAGAATTTATCCGTTCTCCAGGCTAAATTCTCGATGTATGAGGTTGAAGAAGAGTCAGTGAGTTGAATTCACAAATTCCATTTATTAATACCAAAATGCAGCTGGTCCATTTCTCATGCTACTTTTAGGAGCTAGCAGGACAAAATGGCAACAAGCAACAGTTTTTCTTTCCTTTTGTTAGCATCTGTCTAAGTGACGCCCTAAAGAGGGCGTTCCCTAGCGTGTCATACCTGTTAGCTTTAGCTTTGCTACTAGCTAAAACAGATGGAAGAAAACAACCTCCACTAATAATAATAAAAAAATGCTAATAAAAAATGACTATATTGTGGTGAGACAGTATATTGCAAATCATTTGTACCCATCCCCTCAAATTTCCTTGACATTTGTCACATGGATACCAACATAGGTTATTCTGCGTGGAATAACCTATGTTGGAAAACCATCTACTCAAAGGCCAGAAATTGACCAAGACCACTTTCTTTTACAAATGTTAATTTGAAAGGGGAAAAAAACGTACCACATTTACAAAACCTCAGCATATGAACCAAACTACATCCAAATCGACTGTTTCTCCTGTTTTTGTTATTATTTTTGCAGAAACCAACAACATGGTCTGTTTGCCAAAATGAGAAGATGAACCCTTGCACCCCGGATCTTTCGCTGATGATGAAACAGTTGTTAATGTTTAAACACAGACTTGTCCTTCATGCTTTTCAGTTAAGGCACCTTGTCACAAGTTGTGCCAGTCCTCCTCCTCCAGCGATGCATTAAGCTGGATATTAATCTAATATAATGCATCTCTAGAGAAAAGTGTTTACTCGCTCGCAGAGGCAAACTCAAGGTAAATGTGCCTTCAGCTTTGCTCGGATGCACTTGAAAGAATAGGTGCAGCGGATTTTAGAACGTATATGCAAGAGAAAACACAAAGTGCCACAATGCGTTAGTGTGCTCCTTAGAGTTTGCTGTGTTGTTTATTTTGTTGCTTTGTTCAGTCCTTCAGCCAAGGCTGCAGACCATAGCAACAAATGACTACATTCTAGAAAGCAATTGGTTACACTAATGGATCAATTTAGCTCAGAGGAGAGTTGAAAAGCAAGCCGGGGCTGAGACAAGTTCAGTGCAAAAAGTGCTGACAGTTTTTGAGCTGATCACAGAAGAATGAAGAGAGGTTGCTTTGTAACTCTGCGGAACGTTAAGCGACTCTTTATATGCAGCTACGTTAAATATGTGTAGCTGAGTAGCATTCAATACTGAATTCATCTTTCAGCTTCCGAACCCTGAAGGAAAAATGCTGGTATTGGAAAAAAGCATGAGGTGAAATAAAAACTCTGCTTAAGGAATTACACTTCCTGCTTTTTAGTTTAATTACAGTTTGTTCAATAGCTATTTGGACAGTGACAACGTTTTTTTTTTTTCTAATTCTGTACAGAAAAATTCTGTACTTATTGTTGCTTCCAACAATAATGTGGAACCGTTCCCGACTTGTTGCAGCCGTGTTGTTAAGTAGAACAACGCAGCTGCAGTTGAAGAACAGACTTTCAGCTTTAATTCAGTAGGTTCAACAAAAAAAGATTGCAGAAAAGTGTGAGCAATAAAGCTTTTTTATTACAATAACTTTGCTTCAAGGACTCAAACGTAATTGGACAATTGATTCAACGGCTGTTTTATGGGCAAAAACAGAAAATAAATCTTCCAAGGATTTGCTGCAATGGAAGAAGAGGCAACATCTTCAGTTTGATGGGAAAAAAAGGATTTAAGACATCAATGGAAGACAACAGATGATCACATATGCTGAGTAGTTTAAAGACTTTTATTTGAATTGTCTACAGATTTTTTTGGTTTGTTTCACCCAATTACTCTCTTCTGAGTCACAAAAGAAAAATAATATATATTTAAGTAGGAGGCGTGTCATTCTCAGTCATCAGTATTTCTACCAACATGCATACAACTTTATCCGGCACACTGACATGATGTCATATTTGTAGTATTAATGACATTGGTATGTTTTCTTCTAATGTAAATATTAACAATACAAAAAAGGACTGGACTGGACATTGATAAAAGAGAAAAAAGTTAAGAATTCTGGAAAAGCATTTTCTTGGCAACTGAACCACGATGACCCTCAGTCAGAATGATGGCGAAGCTAAAAGTGTGGAACAGCTCCTGATTCAAAGCATGTGTTGGTGACGCCAGTGAAACTCTGGTGTTTATCCACGATGTGACACGGGACAGAAGCTGCCGAGTTAATTCTGGAGTGTTCAGAGACTTTTACAGTCAGGCCAAATCCAGCTGAACGCAGTGAAATTTACTGGGCAGCATTTCATAACACAGATGGGCAACAACCCAAAACCTAAAGGAAAAAGCAACTCGGTGGTTTATCAAAATAAAAAAAGTGTCTGTTTGGAGCTCATTGAGCATGGATTTTATTTGTTATAGAGAGAAAGAGCGACAAACATGGCAACTGAAAGCTGCCTGGCAGAGTATTAAAAAAACAGAGGAAACCCAGCATCTGGTGACGTCCACGAGTTCAAGACCTCAATCTGTCTTTGCCAGCAGAGAATTTTCAATCAAGTATTCAAAATGAACATTTTCTCTTCAGTCTAAATTGTCCAGCTATCTTTCAGCACCTTTGAAATGAAGTTGTTGTGTTCAAAATGCTTTAGTTCGTCACATTTTCATGCAATCTCATTGTTCAAACCGTTGAATGGAAGCTGACAGTCTCTTCCACAGTTGGCTCAGAGTCGTTTCAGTTAGATCTCATTCTGGTCATTTTCAGAACAGAAATTCAAATAAAGTTTCTCTTTATCTATATATTTTTTGGAAAACTAATTGTAAAATTGTTTTTATGTCAGGGTACTTTACAACAAAAAGAGGAAAAGGTGAATTCAGTCCAGTGATGCGTGCATCACAATTGATCCTAGTTATTAAACAATGTGGTCGAGTTCAGTTGATTGTTGAAGTTTCATTCACTTGCAGCATTCGTTCCTCCTGGACGAAAGTGTAGCAACAACAAACACAAATCACTCGCACTGTCTTATTGACTTTGCACATAAACTCCATATTAAAAAACACATTTCTACGATTTTCTCTTTTTTTTCGTCTCCAAAACATCCTTTCCCGGAGCGAAGATAAAAATAAAAAAAAATCAGTGTATTTGCATGAACCAGACTGAAATTCTTTACATTGGAGGCCAATTTAATAACATCCAGACTGACTGGCTGAGAAGTTTTGTTTTTACACATTCTGGCCCCCAAAAAGACTTTTTCTTGTTACAGCAGTGGATTTCCATGTTGTGCTTGGTAAACATGCAAACCAGCAATTATTTGATAAGTTATTTGGTGTGTAAGGGAGAGTTAGTCATGGCATTTTGCTGGAGTGCCTGACAGAAAACCAGAACAGGGAATGACCTACGAGTAACATTAGTTTCTAGCAAGAAATACTGAGGGTGCTGGACTAAAAAATATTAAATGCATGAAATACATTGCTAGTGAACTAATAACACAATTAAAATTTGCATACAAGTTTTGTTTTTATTAAAGATAAAAACATGTATGCAAATTATTATATTTGCTAAATTGATAGTTTCTGGTTTTATAAGTGTAGATGCACCAAGCAGCATTACCAGAACTTGTTTTCCCCTGTTTAATAACAGTATTTATAACTGTTACACTTAATGAAATGACCCAGACATCTAGACTCACATCGCCTGGCCCCCAACCAGTGGCTCTGACATCCGTATGCCTCACATCCCAGGAAATGGCAAGATTTAACAACCCCATAATTACAAATAATGTTCTAGGCAGTGAGGACCATTGATGAATCTCCACTCATCCAATAACTTAAGCCTGATAAGATTTCTAATGATTAGGGCATGGTGCCTTGCACACACCACCTCGCTCCCGCTAATGAAAATTATTGGTCGTATACATCAGGCCCAGACTGATGCGCAGTGGAAAACACGTAAATCTGAGAAACAGTTGTGGAGGTCGGCCCTAAACGGGGAAGCCGTTTGAGAGAGCGTCTTGGCACTGACAATCATTCAAAATGGAAACGTGGTCAAATTGCAAAAAAAGAGAAAGTACCACGTAAAGCTCAATGAGACACAAATCAGCTATGGCTCATTAAAGGTGAGGGAGATGAACATCTGTTGAAGAGCAGCTTTTAATGGAAGCGTCCGCAAACTTCACCACGCAGGCCGCTCACCTGGAATCCAGTTCCACAAACACCGAGGCGAAATCTGTCCTCCACACAACGGACGCTGTGCTTGATTCATCGTCATGAATCCTACCTTTCTTGTCTTTGGCCAAAGTTAAGGGGATTGCGAAGAAAGACAATAAAGCTTATTTATAGATTGAACTCGACTCCGAGTTTGTTTAGCATGAGGAGTTTTTACTGCTTCGAGTGGCGCTTATCTGTGGCTCTGCACGGCACTGGAGTCACTACTTAAAGGGAGACAAATCAGGCCTGCTTTGTAAAGAAGCTCAATGTGAATTAGTCCCAGTTCCTTTACTTCTCTAAATTATGCATATTAACTGAAGCTAATGCCTGTTCCTCAAGAGTTATCCAAGGCTTCAATGGCTCCGTAGTTTCTTTAAAACAAAAGTTACTGATTCAGAAGGAGAAACAAAATAAAGGTCACTTGTGTTAAGAAAGCAAAGGAGCTGTGTATAATCTAATTCTGTATTAATTATACTCCAATAAATGAACAGGTAAATGCTGATCAGTGTCGTACTGCTACTTCATTCATATTTTTTTTCCTCATCAGGGTTTTGGAAGCAGGTCTATTTCAACAATCCTGGCAAAAATTTGTTTTTGTTTTTACCGTATATAACATGATGCAGAACTAGCTTCCCTTCTACTGAGTCATATGTGGATGTAAAACATTGTTTTATTCTGTAGTGACTAGATTTTGGGGTCTTTCTTTTTTCCCCCAGTATTTTGCATGCAAACTGCAAGTTCTAATAGATTTAGAGAACAATAAGTGTACTTCTGTTAAAACGTAAATATCTGTATTAGACCATGCAAAGTCCTTGGAAATGACAGAGAAGTTGGATTATTTCTGATTTTTATTTAGGTGTTTCTGTAGCATTAAAATAAATGTCTAATGTTGTTTTTAATACCAGTTATTATCTAGCACTATATGCTTTAATAAATAGACAAATGATCACCCTATTTGCTCCAAAAACCTGAAACCTTTTCATACTAGTGATTTAAAGGTGCAGGTGGGACTTTAAACTCCCGTTTGTCATCACCAGCCCTTGTTGCATTGCTTTAAGGTGGAGAGTTTTGAATGGATTCTTTGAAGGTTGTTGTTTTGTGGAATATTTTTTGTCGTAGTTGTTCTATGTGACAAATGCTGATGGAAAAAATTCTTCGTCCCGTCACCTGAAGGGCTTTTAAGTGATTGATTTTGTCCCGTTTCCAGTTTCTAGTGAGACTTACAAGATGGCCGATGCCAAAAGAACTGCAGTAGGTCCCAGAATAACGTGGCCGTGCCGCACTCGGCACTTTTTCTGAATACACTGGATGTGTGGGGGGGAGACACACACTGCCTTCCAGAAAAATCCATAACATTTGAATTTTATTTTTTTTTTACATAAACCTATTTATTTGAAAAATATTACTGCGTCTATCTGTCAGTATCAGAAGTTAAGTAGGAAGCAATTGCAAGAGCTGTCAGCAGTCTTTTTTATTTTTTTCTTCTCCTCAGTTTATTTATGTTTCTTTTTGCTCGTTGTGCTAATTAGCCACCAACAGATCACAACGATCTGTTTATGAGGAAGATTGAATTTGCAGATGCTTGACTAGAGACTCGGCTCCCTCGCCGGGGCCCGCCCCCACAGCAGTGTTTCCCAATACAGCCAGGCAGGGGCTCGGCCTCGTCTGCACTGAACGCCGAGTCGTCCCTGTGTGGCGGGGAGAGAGAGAGAGAGAGAGAGGAAGAGAGAGAGAGAGAAGTTCCGGATAAGATGACTTACTGCTGTCAACGATACAATTAGAGCAAACCCTCCCAGGAAGCTTCCCTGATGAATCACTGGCAAAACTTTGATTAGATGTGCTGTGGCAGAGCTCGTAATGAAGTTCAGCAATATGCAATTACCACGTTTTGATGATGTGATATTCTCATATTGTTTTACATGCAGTCTAGTTAATATTTCACGACGCTTGGTAAAAACCAGTGGTGGAGAAAGTACTCAAAAAATGTACTTAAGTAAAAGTACAAATACACAGTCAAAAATGTACTTAAGTAAAA